>JADDOH010014093.1:0-83038 GCA_016648135.1 Agrypnia vestita | reverse complement strand
AACACATTCAGAATTCAAAAGTAACCGCGAGATTGAGACATTAATAATTTGAGGCTAGTCCGTAAACGTTGCGTGTGAAGTTGGCCATACACGAACGTACATGTTCCAGTGATTTAATTAAAACATTAAAACATTTTTAACATTTCCCTACTATTTATTGTTTTTTTACCTTACTGGTATCACGGCCAACTTCTGAGTGGTTCATTATACTTTCAGTATAGGGCTTTTATACATTTATAATACAAGGGTGTTAAACAGTAAGTCTATTTAATAATTCAAAAGGTTAGTGATAATTTGATTCTTATATTGGAATTTTTCTCATTTTATTTGTTGCTATGCATTATTTATATGAAACTCCACCACAAATTAACATTTTCGAAATTATAAATATTCACATATTCTAACATAAGTATTTCATTTCTAAATTAATGTAATATACTTCAAATATGTACGAATTAAAATTATTATAAAAATCTGTTTTAAAACACGCAAAGTTTTCAAACAAACTTTGTAATTTACAAGTTTCACGTATAGTTACATAAAAAATAAATTTTTAATTTACTACCCAATTCAATTAGTCAAACTTAATTTGATTTATTTTTATGAGTGCACCAATACCTAGTCTATATTTTATGCTTTCAGGATACCTCATTTCATAATAATACTGTCCAGCATTTTGTTAAAGAGCTTAGGAACAGAGCATTTCAATGTTTATACTGCCCGTATAAATTACGAGTATGTGTTCTTGGGATTTGAAGATTAATGTTTTTGCGAGTGGTATTAAAGTATCATTAATAAAGGGATACGTTTTTTTATAAAACTTAGTTTAACCATTCCTTGTCGCCATCCATCTCCTACCATTTGTCTCATTGTCACGGAGCTTTTTAATTATAATATTATTATAATAATATTGTAATATTGTATTCCGGAAACGTATTTCAATAGGTAGTTCCACTAATTTTTTTGGTTGGTCAGAAGAAATTGCCAACTGACAATAAACCAGAGACTGTAACAATATTTTTGCAAAAGTAACTGAAAGAAATTAAATAAATATATTTACACAAACAAACGACTATCTTGTTAGGTGTGTTGGTCATGACGCTTGCCTGTTGACATGGTGGTGTGTTGTTTGAGCTCCATTCCAGGACACCAGCAAGGTCCTATTCTCATAGCATAATATTTATGCTATGAGAGTATTAAGAATATTGATGCAACACGCATTCCGTGTTCGCACTAGGGTTTCACCGGATTCTTGGCAAGATTGAAACAATATAGTACTAGATACCTAATCATAGTGCATTTTCTTTAAATGGAAGCGGGGTAAGAGTAAGTAATTTATTGTGATTCTAAATAATAATAAAAATAAAACACTTATGTATTTAAAATAAAAACACATTTTATTAATTATTCTTTGCTATAAATTGTATCTTTTAACCAACCGTTATAAAATCTGGTAAATAATAAAGTAATCAGTCGTATTACAGTGATTATCTGTAAGTAAATAATAACATAATCATAATCTATGCAGACTTAATGAGCAGTCTTTAATTTTATAGTTATAATCAACTTCAGTCATAACATAAATAATAACAAAAAAGAAGCATGTGCTGCAATGCACGAATTAGTATAAAAATCATTACTGTGTCTGAAAAAACGATCTAAAGAAACAAAGAGTGTTGATTGCATTGTCCCCTATCCGGCTTCTTGTAGAACAACAAAAAGAACCAGCCGGCCTAATCATCATTTAGCAATTATAGATCAGCGATAAGTATTTCCCTTTTACTCGTTCTACTTCGTACGCAGTCATTTCTCTTTTAAGTATTTTCTCATTATCATTTTTTTAATAGAGGTGCGAAGTTTACAACTATATTAAAAAAAGCGAGCCTTACAGTAGTCGCATATAATGTGAACATTTGACATCTCACAATTAAAAATATCGATTGAAAAGCAACAAAAATTAACATCAAAATTTAAAAATTGTACGTGTCATATACGAGTATATGGTCAATTATACGTTTATATTTATTTGCATAGATGGCGGTGGTGTACCACCATACATGTTGTATGAAAATTTGGAATAGATATTTAAAAATAATCACATTAATTAATAAAATTTGAGAATGTAAATCATTAAGGGTAGTTATTGTTTACATTAATGTAAAAAAAAAGTGTTTATTGGATAGTTTCAAAGATATGAGCCAAAATATATCAAAGTTACAACATCCACATGCTTGACACCAGCCACGCAGCATATATATAAAATCAGAAGCGTTGGCTGTTGAAAGTGTGCGTCATCGCTGTTATATGAATCGCTGTATAAATCAATGTCCAGTACTTGCTGGACATTGATTTGTTTATAAAATATGATTTTTTCTTCATGGCGCGCGCTCATTGGCTCATGACATTGCGCCTTTCCTGTTACGCATTTCCATTCATTTTCACGAAATCACTGCCACAGATTGCAGAAAAGCGAGACGAAAGATGTTACACATCAAAAAACACGCGACATCATACATTGAACAACGAAAGATTCTCCCAGTCGGGTGGGAATATCTCCTTACATACTACCGCATTGGGGACGCGGTACATCAACTAACCCGCCAATACGAACAAACTTATTTGTTAAAAATCTGGTAAAATATTATTATAGAGAAGAAGCTAATGACCGGCGGTGGCGGTGTTTACTAACGTGTCTTCGTCTGGGGGCCACTTTGGTTTAGCATACACACGAATCGAAATTCTATGCACGAGGTTAGTGACATTCACTTTAAATATACGACTTGACAAGATTTCAGATAACTATAATGGAATTTTTAACGAGATTTCACTCAGTCGCACAAATTCAAAGCTCCTTGCACGAAATAATGCGGCGGGGTTTGTCAGACGGGGAGTGATGAGAATGAAATAAAACAATATTTTTATTTATATTACATTTCACAAGTTTATAATCTATTTCGTGTTATAAATCACAATCACGAATAACGTTATCAAATTGTTGTAATAATTTAACAATATTTCAATGTTTAATGTTTTGAAAGATGACGGAGTTCCAATTTCCAATACACTAGTGAAATTTTATTATGGAAATGAAAATATAAAGTCCCGCACGAGAATCTGAGAAAATAAAATAAAACACATTTTCAACTAAAGCAAGAACTTTTAAAAATATTATTTCTTTCTTAATAGTATTTTTCTAAACATAAAGGGATATAATTTTTACATAAAGCATTTGGGCGCATAATTCTCAAGATTGAATTTATAAACATTTTAAATTTTATTTTGGTCTTTTATTTTGATGTGGTTATAGATATATTCATAGTTTACATTTATATGCACGTTTAATAAATAAATAAAATGAATATATAATCGAGTAGCTTGTTGGTCTTGTGGTCAGGACACTCGCCTCGTGATCCAAAGGTCGCGGGTTCGAATCTCAGCCCAGACTAGCAAGTTAGTCCTATTTTCATAGCACAAGCGTTTAGCTTAGTTTGAAAATAGTCAGAATATTGATGTGACACGTATTCCGTGTTCGCATCTCTATTTAAAAAAAAAAAAATAATAAAAAAAAAAAAAAAAAAAATATAGCACCTACCTACCGATAATATTTTTTCATTGAATTAATATTTTATACTGAATTATACTTGATGTTTGATGTACCAGACTATTGATAGACATGCGATAATCTATCGCTCGAAATGCTGGACTATATACAACTACTCTAGGCAACTTGAAACAGCAGAAACGCGAATGCTTAGATGGTCGGTAGGAGGAACACTAAAAGATGTGTCACGGACAAATAGTAAGCTAAAGGAACGACAGCTGAGATGTTATAGGCACATAAGACGGAGACCATCAGACCACACGGTGAATGAAGTTTCATCGACAATCATCCCTCCTGAACTCCTGTATGACTCAATGCTCAGAGAAATGGCCTGAATGAAAGCAATACTCAGAACCGAAGAAGATACAGCCTATGAACGAGTAGAGCCGACCATAAATAAAGCAAGGAAGAAGAATGATTTAGTTTTTTTTTATAATGATGGTAACTTATAAATATTTATTATATTTATCATTTTTTTTAAAAAATAAAAGTGTGTTTACTTACGATATACTTTCTTTTTATTTTATTAACTATTAAATTTGTTACAATTTTTTCGAGGTCTTTCTTTTACTTATTTTTGCTTATTTAAAGAAAAATAATTTTAACTTATTATTGCTGTACCTGTTTATTGATATATTATTATTTATTTTCAAAAAGGTGTTTTGAGTTAATACTATTAATGTAAAAATGATTTTTAATTTTAAAAAAAATGCATTTTTACTTATTATTATTTATTTTTAAACATTTATTTATTTATTTATGTTTATTTCTTTTCTTATAATTCTAAAAAAACATGAACGGTTAGGTAAGTAAACAATAATGTTACTATATTATGTTAAAGTTCACAAAACTTGAAGATAAATTAAAAAACTTATTGTTTTGAATTGAAAAAAGTTGTTAAAATGAAATTAAGCATGCCCGGTTAAAAAACATTGAGAAGTAGGTTTTTCATAAATTGTATTTCATAACTAATTCTCGATACTCATCCTTCGATTTCGAAAAATGGAGACATAGATTAGTCCTCTCTAGTTTGGAGTAGTAGAAAGTAGTAGGACTAGTAGAAAAATGGAGACATAGATTAGTCCTCTCTAGTTTGGAGTAGTAGAAAGTAGTAGGACTAGTAGAAAAATGGAGACATGGATAAGTCCAGTAGGCTCACAGTCCATATCATGTGCATCATATTATGATGTTATCACCATACTTTACATTTTTTATTTTGCTTTTTTTTTCAGTTTACTCAATTTCTCATTTTTATCTGCGTAAATAGTTATACAGAATTTTTAACTACTCCATATTTAATGATTCTTGATATGGATATATAATACTATAATATTAATTAATAATTTTAATTAATAAGTATTTATAATTAATAATGTAGGCCTCTTCTAACGCTTTCCAACATTATCTTTTCTAGGCTTTTCTTATCCACCCTCTACCTGCGACAAGGATATCAACGGCCCACCTTTTCTGAGGCCGGCCTCTTCCTCACTTCACGTCCCATGTTCTCCACCGCATCTGTTTATTCCTTGTCTGGTAACATGACCCGCTCATTGCCATTTTAATTTGGAAATACAATGCACCACACTGAAATTTTTTTTCCAGCGTCTGATTTCTTCATCCTGTCTCTCGAAGTTACGCATGGTTTTTAATTTAATGTGATTAAATAATCAACATTGGTTTGGCCAGTCTACTATGGAGTTGTTCCGGGCCACAGTAAATAAAGTTCGCATAGCCAACATGATAGCCAACGTCCGGTAAACGGACGAGAAGAAGAAAAAATAATCAACATTATTTTATATTATAAGGTAGGGAAGTGATTTATTTATAAATTATTAAAATTTTCACAGATCATCTCCACATATCCCGTACTGCTCGACCGCATTCTTTTTCCACACTCTGTAAATTTGACGATTTTTTTAAATCAAGTTATGACTTTTTCGTGTGAAAATTTCAAATGATAAAAAGTAGGTATCCATATATTGTAACGTAATAGCAAAAGAGATTACTAACAGAATCACTCGTATATGTCAATGACGACAATATTAATGACAATAAAACTTCTAGAATCATCCACTTTCTGGAATACACTACCACACTCTTGAATTAGCTACATAATTCGAGAAATGTCTAAGGCAACCCAAAAGCGACGAGAATCTTCTCTTAACCCTAGATAGGTAATCTTATTTTTTTCCCTTAAATGGTAATCTTCGCCTCTGAGGCTATTTTGATAATAAAAATACATTTTTCATATTTAAAATTTATTTTAAAAATTATAAAAAATTACGTTGGTAAGGCACTATTACGTATTATACACAAAATAATAAAAATTAACTATAGTTATTTAATTTAAGTATTAATAATAATAATTGGATAATTTGTATTGCGCCGTTTTCGCGAATACTCACCTCAAGGGTGCTTTATTATTATCACTACCTTTCTGAGATCACAAATAACTAAAAAAATAATCTCAAGCTTCGTTAAAAAAAAATCAAAAAAAATAATTTTTAAATACTGACTTAAAACATAAGAAATATTATAAATAAATAAAGAATCTATTATTTGTTCGAAAAAGATAATGTTTATCTTTGTTATTTTGACTCATATATAAAAATGAAAACGGCTCTTTTCTTTTCTAGGAACTTATTTTCTATCACAATTAAAACAATTTGGAGACCTATGTTCTAAACAATAACTTTTATTGCATTTTGCACGATAATATTTGCTCATGCATCTCTTTTAAGAGGGACAAAATGCACATAAGTACCTTTTGCCCTTTTTGATGGCAGGTGCATTGGTGCTGGAAATCCTCAATTTCGCTTCCAGAATGGGAATCTTGAAGCCATTGGCTTATTTGTCTTTCAATAGAATCCATCTAATAATAAAAAAACTTTATAGTAAAATACTTCAAATATAATATGTAAAAACCAAAAAAATAGTTTTAGAAAAAGTGTAACCTTTAAAGGTAATCTTCGCCTCCCAGGCGATCCAAGTGGCTACAACTCCTCAAGAATAAATCACAGAGCGATGCAAGTCCGTTCCCGGTCGTGTTCCAACCTGTACTGAGATTACACGAGCGATCGCCGCAACACTAGCACCAACATTGGAAATAAATTAGAAAAAACTTATCAGAGTGGCCTCACAGGCGAAAATTACCTATCCAGGGTTAAACACTCGAATAATCTAAAAAGTTCGATAACACCAGCGTTTGCAAGTATAAATAGCGGAACTGCGATGCAGGGTAGAGTTGTTTTATTTTGATAGTTCGTTCGGTGAGGAGTCGGCTGTGAGCCAGGAGGCGATGGACAAGGTGGCCAGTCGTGAGATATTCGAATCGATAAACGAAGGAGTAAATAAGTGGCTAAATAAATAAATGTAACTATTACGAGCGAAAATTGGATGGAACGTTCTGGAAATGATAAACACGTGTTACCCAGCGATAAAAAAGGGTTCATAGACGAACTATTACAATACAAAATAGTAAAGATTAAAGAATGGCGTTAAGTTTTATTTTATGTAAGGTGACTTTGTACCTTGAATAATTTATTAATCGTTAAATAATAAATCGCTAATTAATTTCCGTTGTTTTTATTCGCTTTCCGCACCCACGCTCCGTGACATATCTAGCATTTAAATAAATGCAAATAGAATTCACGTTAAATTAAGTGAAGGCGTCCATATAAAAATTGTGTTTAAAAAAAAAACAAAATTTAACAGGACAGAAAAAACACTTAATATAAAATAAATAACCAAATTTTTTTCTCATATTCACTTGCCAATTATGGACATTATTTTTATTTATTTTTTTTGTTTATTCATATTGCTAAGCCATCCTAATGACATCGTTGAACTATCAGTATTTTTCATATTTATTACTACCGCATGAATATAGATAAATATGGACCTCTTTCCCGTTAGCCAACATTCTAGCTCAAATTTCTGCAAGATTGAGTTAAATTCATGAAAAACAAAGTACCACACATGGTGCATACTGTTATATAGACCATTTGAAATCAATAAAGTCACTTTGTGACCGGTTGTACTTGATAGACCCCTTTTATAGGAACGCCTTCAAATACATATATAGTTGCTTTATATATTGCAGCTGACAAAGATACAGGAAAACCTCGATGAACGCAAATTCAATTTTCGTAAAATTCAGTTAGCCCGTTGAGGCAAAATGGTACTATTTCCCGCTGTAAGCGACTGGTTAATCGGTTAACGTAGTTATTTTTGTTTACGTCTCACATTCATTCGCGCTGGAAGTTGTATCGAAGGCATCACCGTACTTAAACAAAAACAATACGGGATTGTTAAGACCTTTACCGCGAAACTCGAGTGAGCATTTGGTCACTCACATTCAGCAAGTGAAATTTTATTTGACACAGAACCGAAAACGGAAAGCACGTCAAAGCAGTCGCCAGCTACACAAATCACATGATGAAGTGGAAAAGTCAAGCTCTAGGCAAACATCACTGTTTCAATATTTCACAAAAATGTTTGAACACAAAATACAAAATACGCGTCGGATCAATGTTCTTATTTTTTTTTAAACAATTAAAAAATAATTTTTTTAATGCTTGTTCCACAAAAACATGACTAATTTGCTAATCTCTGATAATACCTAGAGCTCGAACCACCGACGACTGAATCATTAGGCAAGAATCATATATTAAGTTTTAAAAATCTTTCACAAGATGACTTGGCTACTCATGATAATTGCATTATAATATAATAAATATTAAAATCTAAGTATACAGAAGTACATTTCACATACACGACGCCAATAGCAAATATAAAAAGACATACATACGAATACTTTCACAAAGAAATGTTTTATTTTTCAAGCAAGAACTGGAAAGGGTTTATCCAAATACACACATTTAGAATAAGAGTGAAGGTAATTTTTTAAATTTTAACTGGAATGACAGATAATATTAATAATAAACTTTGTTTGGTTTTACATAAATTTTATATCAATAAATATCGTGTTTACAAATATTTAATTTTATAAGGTTTAATAAGGATTTAAGTAGCTATGGGCTGACATTTAAAACTTGTCCCGATAAACTTAAATAATTAAAATTAATAAAAATAATTTCAAACAAATGGTTCATTGAAATAAGCAGAGACGACCCTGACAAACTATTTCAATTGTAAAATATTTTGTTAAGGTCGTCTCTTAAACTTCCAATTCATAACAAAATAATTTTTTAATTAATAATAACTGACGAATTTTAGAATAATTAATAGAAAAAAAGAATAAATCATAATTATAAAGGTCGACAACAGACAAATGATATGTTGGTAATAAGAAAACTATTAGGACAGAACAGAAGGTACAAAAATTACTGAGTCTTAATAAATTTCCTAATCGGAATAAAAATTAAACTTACCAAAACAAAGCGAAAAAATACTTAAAATTTTACTTTTGTGAAAATTAAATACATACATATATAAATAAGAGTTAGGATTAGAATGCTACATGTTTATTTAGTAAGAGCACTCGCACAAACTGCTATGCAGTTTATTGCATATTTAAAATTTCCTTACCACCAGTTAAAAATCACCGAGGATGCGTAAATTAATGGTTTGCGTCTAAGCTGAAGCCTGCTTATATATATATTTTAATAGATCTGAGGAACGTATGTCGCGACGCCAGAAAGAGACTGCATGACAGAGAGAGAGAATGTATAAAAGGGCGCACGAATGTCAAGTCGAGATTCTTTTTACTACCATTGTTATCGAGACCGCATCTTACTGTATAAACATTGTCTAAACCATTATTGTTACCGAATAAATACTTACGAGAACAAAGTCTTTTCTTGGAGCAACCTCATCCCGAAATAAGATTATATATATATATATATATATATATGTTAGTTCTAACTACTTTGGGGGTAACCCGCGTCAAATTCTGGTCGTCAGGACCCAAACGGTTGTACGCTTTTTGGAGAAGCAGCTCATCGACAAGGCGCCCTGAAGATGAACAGTGAGATCTGTTCGAAACGTCGGCAGACGACTGGTCCTGACGACCAGAATTTGACGCGGGTTACCCCCAAAGTACTTAGAACTAACATATATTGTACCCGTGAAAGCTTTAGATTTAACTCTATATATTATTATATATATATATATCTATATATATATATAATATATATATAAAATGTTTAGTATAGTATTATATATTTTTGACGGATCAGGGTGAAGTGGTGGTGGCTTGTTGGTGTCGTTTTGTTGCCACGTTACCGTCTGCGCGTCCGAGGTTTGAGTCTTTTTACAGTGTAATTTTGTTTTTTAGTCGTGTATTTGGGATTACGGGTTATATTTAGATTACCTGCATATTACCATATATTATAATAATTAAATAAATAAAGTAAACGAAAAAACAAACCACTCTCTAAATATTCATGCATTGTTATTTTTCTTTTTCATATCTTTATTCTCTAATGTAATTTATATGCAGTATATTTCTTACTATAACTTTATTTTGATTTTACAAAAACGAGGGTTAAAGTTTTGGTGTTTGCCCAATTATTAACAATATTTAGATAATATTTAGTAAGTTCACAAAACCCTAAACACGGTCCACTTTTACAAAATGTACATAATAATCATTCGTGCGAAAAAAATGGTTTTGTAACGAACGACTTTTGAGAGTCAATAATGTTGAAAGAGATTTTCCTGTAATAAAAATATGTGTTACAAATTCTTTAAATTTTTGTTCATTACATACTATGTAAAATTTTCGTATATTTTTTAGCCTGTTCAATTATATTATTGCAATGATTACCTTATTCTTATTATTCATATCTATTATATAGAAATATATTATTTCACAAACGCTTCTTACATTTATTTCATTTAAGAAATATTCAAATGTTTCCAACTACTTTGTCAATCTGGTCATTGAGTTACGGCAAACGACGAATTTGTAATTTAACCACAAGAATTTGATGCAAATTCGGTCTTTAGAAACGCTCATTAAATAGATCGCCGGCTCGAATTTGCTTGCGCTTACTTGTGAGGGCTCAATCGGTAGTTTACGATTGATTGGATCGAGACCCCTTGTCTTTTACAGTTTAATACCACGTGGATCCAAAATGGCCACCGCTAGAGGAAAATACATTAAGTATTTCTAATTTATAAACCTACATCTGTAACCTGAGTGCTTAACCAGAGAGAGAGGGTTATGGGTTGTAACTGTTCAAGATGTACCACTGCGTACTAACTGGTAAGAATTAAAACAAATTAAAAATTAAAATAGGTCCGTAACTGGTGCGAGTTGTCCACACATTGTATTAAGTATTAATTGTATGTAAACATATTCTCTGGGAAAAATAGCGTAATTTACTATTAATATAACAGAGCATACGTTAATTTAAAATCAATAATAATTGCACTGGTTCGAGGGCTTCCGAATGATTTTAGAATGTTTTAGAAAGATCTGGAAGGCATTCGAATACGTAAATGTATTCAAGACTAGGTTCAAGAAATCGATTTTTTTATAAATTGCGTCTCAAGATTGCTTTGGGAGCGAATGAACTGTGAATGTTTGATAGAAACAGCAAAACGAAGTTTATTACATGAAAAATTAGTGCAAATTACGGAGTAGAGATCAAGCTAAGTTTTATATCCAGTGATTTTGCTATCGGTAAAAGTCTGTTTGCTATGTATAATAGTGAATCACTTATTTATTTAAATACCTACTGCAAACCCATGTAAATATAAAGTCTAAACAATATGATAATTATTGAAATAAAAATCTTACGAAACTCATATTTTATTTCAATTTATTTCGTGGATATTATTCAATTTATTTCAAAGTTTTTTTTTCAAAAAATTTCAAACCTCACAGCCCCCAGAGTTGTGGTATGCTTGGCAATTCTCCCCCAGCTTTCTCTGCATCTCGCAGTTCAGATAGCCGTTCCAATAGTATAAGTAGTAGGTTCTTTGATCTGGTTAGTTTAGTCGTTAATTATTGGCCTCTTGCTCTTTGACTTTTTCCCTTTTCATTCACTACCAGAATCTCTATGTGCGTGCATAAAATAAGGGATGCACCTCATACAATTTGTGAACAGTGTATGTTAAGACTTAGGTGTATCAAAGTTGATGCATTATTTAAAGTTAAAAAAATTCTAAGCATTTATTCATGGTACCACCTCGTAAAGGCATTGAGTTTTCTTCTCCATTGACGTCCATTGACACTTTGGAAGATTCATAATAGTTTGTGATGCATTGGTAGATTTATGAACTCCAATGCGGTGAAAATCACAATTCCACCCTGCCAAGAGAATCTTCCGGTGTTCAGTGCATTGCGTTGAGTTATATGAAAGTGTATCTGTATTGTATGTCTTAGCAAATAAAACAAACATAGAGTAAAATGGCACTTAAATAATATTGTTGTGTACTGTGTCTGAAAAATATAATGTGTTTTGAATATCTTGTTACTAGTTCAAGGATCAAGGATAGAATAAGAGATGTTACATGGCGCGAGGGTAGTGCGGGATGCGTTGCTCGCTTCGTTACATGTTTTTTTCGAATTCATTCTAAAATTCGTTGCAGGCCTCGATCATCATTGACGCCACACATACCTTAGAGAAGGTGTTGTGTGATGTGTGGTATGAAAGACGGTCACCGGCTGCGTGAATATTTCTCACAACAAAGGAAGGCCATAACGCGCGAAGGAGAGCATAGCAAAGATGACGGTCTTGGTAATATATTCTGCTTTTTTGGGTTCCAGCTACTAATTAAACCCCTCTGATGCAATCTTAATAGATTGCTGATGACAAAGCATTATTGCAGTATCCATGCTCTTGGATGTCTGTATTCCCATAGAGTGGGCTTGGGTTGGTTGGGCTGTGAAGGCTTGGTAATGCTTGGTACTCTGCTTTATTGGGTTCCAGCTACTAAGTAAACCCCTCTGATGCAATCGTAATAGATTGCTGATGACAAAGCATTATTGCAGTATCCATGCTCTTGGATGTCTGTATTCCCATAGAGTGGGCATGGGTTGGCTGGGCTGTGAAGGCTTGGTAATGTACTCTGCTTTTTTGGGTTTCAGCTACTAAGTAAACCCCTCTGATGCAATCGTAATAGATTGCTGATGACAAAGCATTATTGCAGTATCCATGCTCTTGGATGTCTGTATTCCCACTCTATTGGTTTGAGCCGTATCAGCTTATCAAATTATTACCAATGACTAAATTTTTTGGCCCACATCCCTACATTAATTTTGCAACAAGACACTTTCGCAACACCGAATCGGGTCAAGTGTGCACAACGTCGCAATCGTATCCCTTCAATATCATTTATACCACTCAACCATTGATATTATTGACGTTATTAACATCAAAGATGTTGTAATACTTCTGTAAATCTATGGTGCAAGTGAATTGTACACGTTCTCGGACACCTGAAATGTAGTTTAAATTTGCTATAAAATAAAATTGCTCAAAGAAAGTAGCAAGAGGGAGGCACGAATAAAAATATTCAACTAATTGTAACATTCCCATTTGGTGGCGGATAATTATTAAAATCATACATCGGAGCTCATTATTTTATTTATTCACATTGCGCATTTTCATGACACTCATAACGAGACTTAGACTGAAGATTATTTTTTTAATTTGATTAATGTGGACTTTCTTACTTGGACACAAATAATGAGCAAGGTAAATGTAGGACGAGCATTGCACTATTGGAAAAATTGTTCTTTCATATAAAAGAAAAAGTTGCGAAGGAAATACGAAAGTAGCTTGTTGGTCTTGTGGTTAGGACACTGGCCTCGTGATCCAAAGGTTGCGGGTTCGATCCTCACTCCAGACTAGCAAGTTAGTCCTATTTTCATAGTACAAGCGCTTAGCTTAGTTTGAAATAGTAAGAATATTGATGTGACACGTATTCCGTGTTCACATCTCTATTTAAAAAAAAAAAAAAAAAAAAAATTATAGTACACTGTCGTATATTGTGAACTCTAGAAACTTTTCCTTTAAAATATGGAAAAAACGTTTGTCTCAGACGAAAATATCTTATTTTATTATTGGAAAAAAATGAAACATGATATATAAAATTCTGTCTTTAAATATAACTATTTTTTTAAACGCAATATCCTATTGTTTTCTTCTAGTGAAAAATATTCGTAAATTTTTTGCAAATATAATTCTTTGTGGGTCTTATCTAAACATCGATACGGAAAGAAACAAGTTTTATATTTCGCTCCTTGTTTAGTCTTTATGGTTCAAAAAAATCATAATTTCCACAACGGATAACTTTATCTTGGAATCATCGTCAGTGGACCATCGGACTGACGAAAGATACTAAAAAGATCTAAAAATATACATTTATAAATACCGGGTGCAACAGAAATAGTTTACAATTGTTTACAGGTGGATTCCTTCCTGCCTTGATTATGAGTGGTAAATGGGCAAGAAACCATGACGTAATATTAATGCAATATCGAAGTTTGCAATTATTTTTAACATAATATTTGCAAAATATTGAACCCTACAGTACAAATTCATTCGCTTCAGTTCAAGTCAAATTTAATGATAAAAACCTTGCAAAAAAAGGTATTTTTAATTTCTCCAAATTAATAAGTTATCAAGTTCACAAGGTGTTTCATTAATTAATATTGGTATTGAATTTTTATGTTACGGATAAAAATCTAATCCATAAAAACCAGGTTTTTATTATACTCCCTTTCTCTTTGTATTGTTTCCAATTTGATATTCTATCAACATATTCATCTTGCTTTAAGTTCACGTGGAAAATCTATTCCATGTATATTATTATCCTTAAAACTTATAGAATATTGAAAACGTAATAATTGGTATAGGGAGGCACGGCATCGGCGAAACCATCTGATCGGACCCATGGCTCGAGTCAGACTAGTTGAAACAGGTTTCGCGCCTTCTCCACGCGTCGGGCTCATTTCTCATTTGTATGGTTTCCAAATTGGAAAACCGTTAAAATTTCGAAAAATCCAAAATTATTACTTCAATTAATTTTTTTCAACGAAAATTTGCTAAATCATTTTTATCGTTGCCACGAGTCTGCCTGCAAAGTTTCAGCTCGATTGGATTACAGGAAAAGGGTTAAAAATCGATCCAAATTTATTTTGGCAGATAAGCAAGCAGACGCTACAAGTTAAAAGAAAGGGAGTAAAAATAGTAAAATGTGTATATCAAAATGTAAGTCAGTTCACTGTATTCTACACAAAAAATTATTAAAATCATATATTTTTACAGTTTTATGATGGAATAAAAAATTGTTAGATCGTTATCTTAACATGTGATAGAGGTAACGGGATCGACCCAGTGCATCTAAAATATTTTTAATTTCAAAAAAGTTTTGAAGGTTCATGATGCAAAAATGTGCATGAATATAAATTTTTTGTAATGTACAATTCATGTTACGTTAGACTACGTTATATTCACTTTTTTGTTAAGTAACAAAAGTACCTACCTACTACTGACAATGCTGTATAATATTATGACAGGCGGGTAATGAATTTTAATGGGTAATATAATATAATGCATCATCCTGTCTCTCCATTTCATCTAGAATTATGAACGTAGTAATGGCATCTAAATTTCATTTAAAAAATCAAGCTTTCAACAATATTTTCTACCAAATATTTAAGAAAATATTTTAAATATATAAATAAGAAAATATTATAATTATTAAAACTCCCGGAAATGGGTTAATGTTTTCTTGTTTACATTTATACTTTATTATTTAAAAAAAAAATTCACTCAATAAATAGTAGTCATTAATTTAGGAAAAACATTGCTACTTCTCTGTAACTTTAATAATATTTTTTATATTTTTCACTACTTAAGTTTTGTGAGAAACACAATCCGAATTTTGCGTACCATATCATACCTTGCTACCTCTCTGTGATTTTAATTATATTTTTTATATTTTTCACTACTTAAGTTTCAGGAGAAACACAATCCGAATTTTAAAGTATTAAGTTTTAAGAATTTTTAATACTAAAGTAATGATTATTTTCATTAATTTATCGTTAAACTTTTCCACCCTTTCCACCTAATTTTTTTAGATAGAAATGCGAACACGGTATAGGTTTTGCTTCAATATTCTTACTATTTTCAAACTAATCTAAACGATCATGCTATGAAAATAGGACTAACTTGCTGGTGTCCTGGAATGGAACTCGAACCACCGACGAACTAGGCGAGCGCCATGACCACTACGCCAACAAGCTACTTTTCTCTCAATATTCCCGTTACAACCACCCTCACCAGTTACTTACTTAACTTATTTATTATGTATTTCTATTTGAACCAAATCTATGTAAAATTTCTATATGTATAAGAAGTCAGTTTGAAACTTTAACTGTTGATGAGAAATTCTGTCCCAAATTCAGAGTCAATACTTGATTTCAGTACAAAATAACACTTTTAAAACGTATCTTAACCTTTAAATCACCTAAGCATTGACTTTGAATTCGGACCTCTGCTTCTCTTGAAACGAAAGTAATGAAAAATTAAAATAATATTATTAAACTCATGTAGAGGTTACAAATTTAATACTTTTTCTAATTTAATGATCAATAATATC
Organism: Agrypnia vestita; assembly: GCA_016648135.1. NCBI lineage: Eukaryota > Metazoa > Arthropoda > Insecta > Trichoptera > Phryganeidae > Agrypnia > Agrypnia vestita. The sequence continues at coordinate 66,855 of JADDOH010014093.1, read as the reverse complement.
ATTTTTCAAAGGTTTTAAAAACATTTCAAATATTTTGTCTAAATAAATATTTATTTACTACTATTCGACACGGCCGTAATTGTGCGGCGCAATATTATTATTTTAATTAACAATAAGCCATGCTTTGTACCACATAAACATTAATTTATTATAATAACAAATCAAAATCCGATTGGAGGAATTTCAGGTTCCTATTCCGGTGGTAACCAAATATTAATTTATTAAATATATTTGTTCTGTTTAACTTTCTATTTGAAAAATCTAATTTATGTAAATGCTTAAATAAATAAAAATTAAGAATTCGAGACACAAATAAGGTGATAATGTATTTCCATGAACCAAGTGTTCAAGTTTTTTTTTATTGTTTTAATTATACCTTTTTCAATTAATTTGGAAAATACCTTCACTCACTACAAAATAATAATGAGGTTTGTTTCACACATTTACTTTGTGGAGTTGAAGGCTGCTGAATCTATTTATTTATTCATGGACTGAAAAAGTCTAATTTAAATTTATGTCATGCATGGCTTTTGTTCAATCCAGTGAAGCCTTTCTGACTGTATTTTGTCTAAAAATTCATGACGATCGACATTTATTTCACACGCGTTCTTTTATTTTCTCAGCCTTGGAGAATAATTTCAAGGCAAAACGAAAAAAATATTTTATAATATTTTCGTTGAAAAAATCTCAATTTAAAAATGATAACTTTGTTTGCTTTCACTATTTATTTATAACGATTAAAATGTTTTCAATGCTAACGCATCATTTTCCGTAACGTCACTAATACTAAACTTAAGACTAAAGGACAGCGTGAGGAATGGAGAGGAAATTAGAGTCGGTTGGGTATGTGGATGTGTCTTTGGTGTAGAAGAGAGGACGTAATAGAAGTTGTAAATTTAAGTTATTTACGTAGTTTATTTTACACATTTGATACAAATATGCTATCGCCATTTATGGTTAAAAATTTGTTTTTCTCATGAAATATGTAAATGATCAATGAAACTTCTATATTTTTGATCAAATATAAAATAATTCTGATAAAATGCTTCTAAAATTCACAATCATGCTTTCTAAATCTGCTATCAAGTCTGAAAATGACACTCTTTGCCAGATAATCACACGTCGCTCTGTATTCTCAGCATATGTGAAGTGACAGTATTGTTTCTAACCCTCAGACACAGTCTTTAGTCTGTTTAAAAATATTAAGTCATGCAGTACCGAAGTATATTATTCATGCAGCGCCATGCATACGATAAGGTAATCAAACATTATTCGCCCGAATTCACTTTTTTGTACCTACTTTGAGTTAAATCTGAAAGTTAAAATATACACTAATGTTGGATACTATAAAAAAATATGAATTTTATGTGTGCAAAATTCAGATTTATCTGGTTCCCTAACGTGTATAATACAGGTGAAAAATTGAAAAAAATTAAAAAATCATTTTTCAAGAGGGTGTTATTTTTAAAAGGTAAGCTACTCACCATCAATTGGAATTTTATATAAAATTGATATTTTCTTAGGTATAAATGAAAGCATATTATACCTAAGGTATACATAAAAGAAAAAATGAGGCTGACAAACTGTTCCTTCGTTGAGAAATTATCAAACGAAAATCTTTGTTAATTCGCGTCCAATAACTTTGGCTATACAAAGTACACAAAAAAAAATCTAACGTTAAGAAATAGGACATTCATTTGTATATCAGAATATACTTAAAACAATGTAGAAAAACTCGTGATAACCCAGTGCCGAATAATTTAGAAAATTAATGATGCCTGAAAATGAGACAAACGGCATGTGGAGTAAAACTACAATGGCCTCCATTTTTGAATTGTATACATAAAAAGTGTTAAAAAAAATTTTTTGACTACCAAAATATAATGGAATACATCAACAAAATATGATTTTTTTCTACGACTGTTAAGCAACTAATTATTTTATTCTGGGCCACATGGAATGGATTGACTCCATACGTCACGTTGACCAAATATGCGCCCACAGCTAATTCAGGATCCTCTATATCTCGCAACAAATAATACAAGGGGAACAAGAACTATGGAGTCATTCCCACATTAATTAAATAATAACCGATATTATTATGGCCTCGCTTGGAACGCTAGGAATCTGAGAGATTGGTCTCGAGTAGTGACAGGCTGAACACGTCTGTGTTACCAGGCTATTCGAAGGAAGCCTCGTACCTGTAGGTGTTAGCCATTAATGCTTAATGGAGAAGTTTCAAGATGTTGATAACACTACATACATTTAGCTTAATTGAATTAAAATTTAGACCAAAATGAATAACTCTTCTTGCGATTTTCTTCTCAGACTTGCCGTCTCTACTAAACCTACTTCGCAAATCCACAAACTCGTTCTCTCTAAGTAACGTTCGTTCTAAGCATTCATTGCTTGCTATTGCATCACAATTTTTCGTATCTCCTTTCGTCCATCTTTTTCGATTTGCAGACATTCATCAGAAGTTTATTCTCCATCATAACAACGGACATCTTGAATACCATATATTGCTAATAAGCTTCACTACTAACTACTAATACTGCATCGTATAAAATATTTATTTAAAAACGACAATATATAACGTAGGCTATTTCTACCATAAGCTTTTTGGTAACCAGGTGCGTTTTTTGTCCTTTTTGAGGCTATCGATATCAATATATCAAAGAACAAAGGTGTCATTACTTGAATAAGATCAATAAAATAACATCCATATTTTAACGACTTCACCGTGAACTAGTTTTATAAGTGATAAAGGAGAGTTTGATTTATATCCAGTAGTAATAATATAATTAACGCCTTCTCATTCGAAAATTGGTTTTTTGCTATTTATTTACTTGTGGTTACGAAAATGTTTTTGGTACAGTCATGCTGACGAGAAATATAACTCGCCATTAATGTGTTTATCTTTTTCCTACGTCAAATATTATGCATGATGTTTAAAAAAAAGAGAATGTCAGTGTGTCATTCATTTCAGAGAGTATGTATATCAATGTAAAAATAAGTGAACTATTAAAAGAACTTCTCGTACGGATATCCAACATGTTAGGCAAGCTCTTGGAGTCCATGTTTATGTTGATGTGTTGTTTCATGTTAATGCATTAAATTAATTTTTGTAAGAAACAATGTGTTCTGCATGAAGCTGACAAAAATCAACAAAACTGCATATTACATCAGGCATTAAATGAAATTATTCAAAATCCATTTTGGAATTGGGCGCTTCATTTGTTTAGAACGAAACTTAGATCTGGTTATCTATTTTACCGACTTTTTTATAGAATGTATTTTATAGCAGCCAAATATTTTTCCGTGGATTTGATTTTTCTGTAAGTATATCTTTCTAATTGATTAATTAATTTGGTTTTGAATTTCACAGAACTTTGTTCTGAAAAACTTGCAACTTCACGATAAGAATGTGTTCTTAAATATAATATATGTATGTAATGTTAAATGTGTCCAAAAATAAAAAAATAATAATTAAACGATAAATTCTGGCGTCCCATAGAGGTAATTACACAAATTAATTTGTGCCTACCGTTCCAAAAAAAGTGTATTGCTCAAAAAATGGATTATGTATGTTAATCAATTAATAAAGGAGACTTACAGATAAGGCCAATATATTCACGGAAATGTACAAGGCCGCTACAGCGTAATTGGATAACGAGCCTGCTCCAGATAGTCAGTAAATCCATGGTTTGAATACCGGTAGCAGCCAAATATTTTTTCGTGGATTCGATTTTTCTGTACGTCTTTCTAATTGATTAATTAATTTGGTTTTAAATTTCAGAGAACTTTATTCTGAAAAACTTGCAACTTCACAATTAGAATGTGTTCTTGAATATAGACCATTAACATATTGGTTTAAAATGTACATTAATACAGTGATAGGATCCATCTAGGGAGATGATAAATATAATTGTTTTCACTTTAATGTGGTCGGATGATCAATGTTTATTCCTGAAGTGGTACGAATGTATCTATTGATAAAAGTCGTCGAATAGATCTCTTCCAAATATCGCGTAAATAAAGCATCATTATGTCGTTTACATTGTTGATAATTTTACTGAGCTTCATGGAAATAATTAAAATTCATACTTACAGAAAAGTTGCCTCGAATATTTAAAAATACATTTTATTCGAGATAAATAAATCGTGAATGAACTGAAATAAACTTCATTGGCGAAAAATTTATTTGACTTAATATTCAAGTAAGGGGATATTTATCTTAAATACTCCTAAATGTTGTATATATGCAACGTGAATGTATACAACGCGCTACGTATATATGTATATAATCGTCCAACATCAAGAACGTGAAATTGCAACTTAAATACTCCTAAACGTTGTATATATGCAACGTGAATATATACAACGGGCTACGTATATAATCGTCCAATATCAAGAACCTGAAATTTGACACGAGCCTCACCTTCCGTTGAAGTGTTCCGTTAGATACATTAAGTTAGCCTATTCACTTTAACAACTTTAACAATATTTTAATATATAGATTAGTTTTAAGAACACCGTTACTGGATTCTGGAACACCGTTACAGAGGGATGATAAATTAATTTAAATAAATTATAAAAGTCTCAGAGAGTCAAAGCTATACATACGAGAAATGCAGGTTGTAAGTTCTATGCCATCTTCCTGGTGTTGTATTTCTGCTACATAATGCGTGCACAACTTCCGTTACAATAAATTTTTTACATTAATGCGCCAAAACAAGTATAATTTCAAAAACTATTTGCTGACCAACGACAATTCAATAGTCTTAAGAGTTCTGGAGAAATTCTTCTTCTTCTTGATAAATGTTATTTTCTCCTACCATAGCCTGGAGGTTGGCAATCGTCAAAGCGATCTTCAGTGTGGATGAGGTAGCGTAAAGTGGGTCAATGGAATCGCACCCGAACTAGTTTCATTTATTTTTAAGCCGAGATTCTCGCTTTCAACCGTCATCTCATTGGCCACAGATTTTTCTTTGTTTCTGTAATTTGTTTTAGAAGATTGTAATTCACTCGCCTTGGTATGTACTTGGTACGTGACTGAGGTATTTCAGTTGTATTTTCTTTATGATGAAAATATAAGGCCAAAGACTGTTTTTCTTTGGCCTTATTCCAGAATTATCTTATTAATTTTTGTGTACTTAATGGTCTAATGTATTTATGTAAAATCATATAATTCTAGTTATATTACTTTGTTTACAAAAACATTGAAATAGAATGAATCCTCATTTTAAAATTTATCGTTGAGATGAAAACTTTTCAGTTTCCTGAAAAATTGACAGTTTCGTGAATACTAAATTTTTTTCACTAAAATAAACTTTGTACTGCACACACGTTGAATATTTTTGTCACAAGTCTGGAGAGGAGTATTCCCTTTCATCATCAGTTGCGATTCCATCGCATAATTGCTCGGCGAAAGAGACTCCTCCATTCGAAACTATAGAAGTGGCAAAACAACCCAACTTTACTAGAAAAACTATTCAAAAATATCAACAAACAAACAAACAAACAAGAAATGAAAAAAAAAGATGAATTCGATACACAACGCCATTTGTTTGAATTAATTATCTGAAATTAATATTCATTCAACCGATTAAATTAAAATCAATTAATAGTTTTTCTATATTTATATTTAACTGTGGCATCCAAGCCACGCACACACATTCAGCACACACGTTCCATTTTCCACTTCACCTTATTTCCCTCGGATGTAAACAGCTTTTTTTTATATATTTATTTATTCTTTGATATTTATTACATTATACATATGCCAAACTGCACAGCAGTTTTACGGCATGGTTGCCTTCAATATTTGACAATAATTTTTATTTTAAAATGAAGATAGTAGGTCATTATCGAGTGTTGCATGTTTTTTTACAAGTGATACATGATATTTAATTATAAATTAATTTAAGATTAGGTACATAGCTTTAATCTATATTCTTTTAGCTTGTACTTTTTTGAAGCCAATGGAATTTTTTTGTCTTGCATCATCTCAAAGAATTTTTTATCTAATTTATTAAAGATTCTTGGTACAATATATTTTCTTTTCCTTTCACCATACACGTTGTTTGTGATTGGTATTCTCATTGTTCGTCCTGTCGATCTGGTTGCATAGTTATGGTGCGTGTCAGTGTGTATTTTAATATTATTTATCATTTCTTCTAGTATTATATTATATTTTACTTTTTGGTCAATTGGTAATATTTTTCATACTTTGAATAATTTATTATAATCATCCTTGTACATACATTTAGTTCTATTATCTACTATAAGTTTTAGGAATCTTAATTGTAACTGTTTGATTTTATCAATGTATGTTTTATAGGTAAGACCCATAACTGCTAATAAGTCATCACCTGGGAACAAAGAAGTATAAAATTGAGAGGCGAATGAGCTAGAACAGGGGTCAACAGACTTTAAAGTAAGAAGAACCGAGTTGTCAAGGAAACAGGACCATAAATATATCAGAAAGCCATATACATGTTATACGATTGCATAAACAATCTTCACTCCGTCATACTTCCGGAGTTACTTTCCCATTAACTTGTTATCAATACTTTCCCACATAACTATTTTTACACTTGATTGCACAATTATAAATTAGTATTACGTATTTTTATCCGAATACCATAGGAATCCTTATTTTTAGTTAATTATTAAATGAAAAAATGCTGTAAAGTTCAAATCTTTGCCATTTAAGGTATAATATTTTGTCGTCACGTGGCATTATTTATTTAAGAAATATATTTTCACAGGAATACGTTATTTAAATTTCCTGATTTTTCAAATATTTTAATAAAATGTTGATGTAGTGTGTTCATTTAATAATTTATACTGCCGCAAGCAATATTCACATAAATCTTAATTGAATTGAACCGTAGGAGCTCGAATATCAAATATACCGTACCCGTGTTTGACCTAGACTTCAGCATGCTCATATTATATTATATTTTTGATTTATTAAGCGATAAATTATAACACAGGTAAAGGTAATGAATTTTCCTGTTATTTTAAAAATTTTAAGGAAAGCTGAACAGGACTATATTAAAAATAATCACTCTATAAATATTAAATTTCATCTTTTTGATATATAATTCCTAAAATATTTAAATGCTTTCATCAGTCTTCCATAAAATAAATAATAAATTTCGAGAGTTTTCTACAAAGTGAACGATAATCCATTCGCCGTACATTTATAAAAAAATATTCCTTTATAAGAAAAATTATTCGCCTGTCTTAAGACACATTTTTAGATAAATTGGCATAGAGACATTTTATGGAGACTCACCATTCTCTCAGGATTATTTTATGAGCAAAATATCCCATATCGGTCCTACTCATACGTCGCTAGGATGAAATTTTTTTTAAAGGCCATCTCCGTGCCATATCGTATTAAGGCCGACCCGGTAAGGAGAGTACCAACAAAATATAAAATCAAAAATAAAAAGGAACAACGTGACGGATTACCCATGGGTTCCCCAATATCTCCCATTCTAGCCGATATATTTTTAAACAAACTAGAAACAGACTTGTTAAATTCAGATCATCCCCTCGTTAATTCATGCATCCTCAGTTGGTATAGATACGTGGACGATATATTTTGTATCTTCACGGGCACTGATAGACAACTAGATTCTTTTCTCGCTTACCTTAATGTACAACACAAAAATATCAAATTCACTCTCGAAAAAAATGATGATAATAGTTTAAATTTTTTGGACCTCTCTATCAAAGTTAATAATAATAAGTTACAATTTAACATTTACCGAAAACCCACACATACCGATACCGTTATTCCTGCATCGTCTTCCCATCCGACAGCGCATAAAATGGCCAGCTTCCATTCTATGTTAAATAGATTAATTAAAATTCCCCTTAACACCATTGATTATGATAACGAAGTAAATATAATTAAACATATTGCTATTAACAATGGATATAATTGCGCGTTAATAGATAGAATGTTGAAATCAAAAATTAATAATAAACTTATCGAAACATATTTATATTCAGGCAAAAATATTAAAACCAACGATAATACACTTTGGCGAAAAATTCTTTATAATGGTCCGATTTCTAATAAAATTACAAATTGCTTCCCTACTCATATTAGACCAGCTTATTACACAAACAATAATATTGGTAAAATTCTTCTAAATTCAAAAACAAAAATAGGTATGTTAGAAAAAAGTGGGATATATGAAATAACTTGCGGAGATTGTGACAAAAAGTATATAGGCCAAACCACTAGAAACTTAAATACACGCATAAAAGAACATCGCCGCTGCTTAAAAAATAACAATTTCTCCGAATTTGCCAATCATATAATTAACACCAATCATTCTTTCGATAGTCACAAATTAAAATTACTCCACTCGGTTCCTCATAGACGATGGATAATGAATAGTTTGGAAACCGTTGAAATCCTAAAAAATTTAAATTCTGGAAACACATTAATAAATAATATCACATTTCAGTCCAGTTCACCACTCCTAGAGCTGTTCGGCGAAAAAAATACCCTTCCCTGCCGCGCGCCCCCCTGACCCCCCTGACCTACCCAATTAGATTGATAAATTTTGTATTTAAGTTAGTTATTATCTATACCTGATGATGAGAGGGACTGCTCCTCTCGAAACTATAGTTGTAATTTAATAACTCATATTGTGTGTGTATTACAAAGTATAATAAAACATATTTGAAGTAAAAAGGTTAATCAAAAAATAAAGGATACAGAAAAGAGAAGCATAAAAAGACTATAATGGCATTGTGGCATAGAGACAATTGTAGAGATATAAATAAATAAGTTATCCTCACCGCGTATCTAGAATCGATAGAAGCTTTTTGTCTTATCATGCGATAGCTTTCTACCATTATTTTAATCCTCACAGGAATACTTAAGTACATGAGCTTAAGTAATCTCTTATGATAGGGAAGTACAATAAATTTTTTGAGATATCTCTACATGAGAGAGTATGGGCATTATTTTTGGCTCTACCCAAACGAGTTTCTTTAGAATATGCTTAAATATAATAGTTAAGAGACTTGGATGAATGTTTTGATTACGTATTTTTATCGATTGTTGCGTGGTATGATCAATTATCCTAAATTATAAGGAGCATTATATATTCCTAACAATAACTTAAGTCAGCGTCAAAACAGATTGTTTCAAATTAATATACAAGACCAACCTGCCGATGGTTAAGCTGAACATATATCACTTTGGTTACTTATTGATGTGTTCCATGTATCTATAGCAAATAATCTCTTCAAATATTTGTAAAAAGAGAGATAAAGAACATATTAAGAACTTAATTGAGTTAAATTAAGTTTAATCAATGATTGTAATGTTGAACTTGAAGGGCACGTATAAAATATAAAGCTCTTATCGAGCTCTAGCCTCCTGGATGATGCATTTCTACTTCTTTCAATTCATTGCCTTCTGCTCTCTTCCTTCAGTTTCCCCTAGCTTCTCCAAATCAGTCAGAACATTTTCATTGAGGCGCTCTCTGGGTCTACTTAGAAGTATTTTCCCAGTTGATTTAGCCTCTTGTACTATTTCAATTAATGTCTCTGTCATTCATTTCCCAATACCCACGTCCTATCTAAGCTTGTTGGCTCTACTATATAGCCAGAGATCTGTGGGTTGTTTCCAACTTATATGTAAAATTATTAATATTTTTAGTGTCGAAGTCACCATTGCTCAATTGTATCAATCATGAATTGTCTACTAAAATCATCCTATTTTCTACAGATTTCCAGTTCAATTACTGTCTGAAAAAGATAACAATATGTTGTTGAAATACTCGTTATCAACTATTGATTGATTGTTCCGGTTACTTGCTTTTGATTGCGCACGGATTGCTTTTTCTCTTATTAATAAAATAAAAGTGTAATATATAAAAATGGAATACTTCCACACGAAAGACGTACAGGAAGTACTTACATCGAATTTTTGCTTATAAATTCCTAAAATCATCAACAAATATGGATCGAGGACATTAGAATTTCTGTTCCCAAGTTGTAAACTAAATTACCTAGTTCCATACGAAATAGTATGCTTACGCTTTATTTGGAGGAGAAAGTACAGAATCGGAATAATGTATCATTATTATAATCTCTGATAAATTGTTTTTCCTAAGACACCAAATGGCTAAAGTATGTTCTTCTGTCCAAACTATTATATTCTGTTACAGTTCCTTTAAATTAGTTGATATATAAGAGTTACTATGTGTGTTAATTATTTTATCAAATATGTTTAACTGCGAGGATGTTCATGCAGACCAAGCATGATGTTTTCAGTTTGCACTAAGTTAAATATAAAAAATCTTAAACCTAAAACATTCACGTTGACCTATTATGTCTCTACTATAGTTTCGAGAAGAGCGGTTCCTCACATCACCAGGTGTAATTATAAGTTATTAATTACCCCTGATAATGAAATTTAACTAATCATTTTTTTTTTCTTTTTATGCTTCAACAGGCCAAGAGGCCCAATTATAGAAGCGAAACAAAATACAAAATACCTAGGCTTGAGTAAATCACATAGATTACTTGTGACCTCACCGGAAATCGAATCCGGAACCCTCCGTGTGGGAAGCCTGTGTTATACTCACATGGACTACGAGGGCCACCGATTAAATTCATATGTTTCATTAAGTTTTAAAATAGGAAAGGTTTGTTTATTTTTCATCAATATACAAATATAAAAGCGAATCACTCTGGGGAACAAACATGTAATTTGTTTTTAAATTTTGGGACATGTTTGTATAAGTTTGAATCCTTCTGCACACCATTACGTGCTGTCTGTTTCATGAATAAATAAATTTGTTTAGAGACCTTTAACCTTAGCAATGTCCATTCTACTTTTGATATAACGAGACAATTTATTCCATCTCACTGAAACGATGGTATTCTAAGAATACCTTCATCCTGAAATTAATCCCAAAAATGTCATCATTTTTCAATTTTCAATTCAATTTTTATCATATTATCATCTCATCTGGAGTAGCTTATTGGTGTAAATGTTACGACTTTCGCCTAGCAAATCAGTATTCGGTGGTTTAAACCCCATTAGAATGGATTTTGAACCATATCCTGGAGAATACCAGTAAGTTAATCCTATTTTCATAGCATAACATTTATTAGTTTAATTTTAAAATTGTAAGAATATTGATACGACACATATTCCGTATTTGTATCTCTATTTTATAAAAAAATTATATATCGGAGAAATTTTCATAAAAAAAATTCAAAAACGTTTTCACAGAGCTTCAGAATATTCTAATAAGGTAGTCTGGGATACTTTGCCACGTGAATAACATTTTTGGCAGACGTTTCTGCACACATATCAGCTTTGATGTTGGCCAGAAAGGCCGTAAACACAGCAGAAAAATCCAAAAAAAAAATTTATGGTGGTGTTACCATGACCATGCAAAATCCTTGAAATCAGACTTCAAAAACTGGTGGTCTACCACTCCCAGATTTCTCAGGGTAAACTCTCATACGTACGCCAAAAACGCTTCAACGAGTTCTTGAAAGCAAACCTTTAAGTTCTTCCTCAACGGATAAAAAATGTGTGAGAAAATAAACAACAATGACAACGCCCAAAAAACATGTAGGTATACATTTTTTATTACACCATTGCCTAATACTCTGATGGCTCCCGGAGCATATCCAATTATAATAGCATCATTTTCAAGCTTGATGTCTTCACTTATGTATATTAATTTATATTGCTTAAATATCACTTGTAAAATAGACATCTAAGCTTTTGATTAGTGAGTCACGTCTTCGTGATGTGACAAATTCCCATTCTATGATGCGCGCGCATTTTGTTGCATTCTAAACATTTAATGTTTACCTTGAAAATTTTTTACCTTTTTACATGTTGTAATAATTTAATTTTGCGAAAGATACGAATTATATGAAATATTGATGAAAAAGGCTGAGATGTGGTTTATAGAAGAGTATTGAACAAAATTGAAACTGTGTACTTCTCTGTTTTGTTTCAAAACATAATCGAATAAATTTTGCATGTTTCCACAATATTTGATCTTTATTTGGTCTCGTTTTTTTCAGTATTTTTAAATCTATTTTTTTTAATCTAAAAATTATTATTTTAAATAAGATGATTTATTAATTCTGAGTAATTTTATTTACTCAGTTGTATGATATAATCATTTTAACGTGATTGTTGAATGACCAGAAGAAAAATCGTGCTATTTTCCAACCCAACTTAAAATAGAACTTGTTGTACTTTATTATTCAATCTTGTTAGTCAATCAATTTTGTTTTCCGTAGGGATTGGTAGAAGGTTCGGGGAATCGATAATTCCCAATCATCGTATACGCAGTTACGTAAGTTATCGTGGCTTTTCCGAAGATGGAAATTAGTTTACGAGATATTGGTCGATTTTGGTTATCGAGGTAAAATAACACACGCTACAGATCAGGTACTAATAATTAATAAACATTTCAGAATAAAAATGAACTCTCTTATACTATCACATAAATATTCTCTACAATGAACAAACTTATTTGTTACGAAAACATTAAAAAAGAATAATTAATTAGGAAAAAAAGACTGTGGCTCCAACTTTTAATTATAATCAATGTATGTGGGTCGCAAGTGGGAGAGGTACACGTTGATACATATCAGTATAGACTAGGAGTCAGCAACCACCAAATTTATATTATAATATCAAACCTGAAATTTTTTCTTTAGATTAACACTACAGTAGGTAATAAATTTTGGATATTATGACATTTGATTTTGGCATATAACGAGTAATACATGTACAAAAAATGTGTACGTAAAGCGATAAATTATATGGTATCGGGTTATAATGTTAAATAGTGACCTAAATAAAATATATAAAATTCAGACTCATTACTATATATAAAGTAAATAAAATCATTATTTATAGAGTTTCAAAGCGTCTGGTGGAAGAAATGACCCGTGAAAAGCGTCTGGCAATAATAAATATGAATGTATAGTACTGTCCGTTAAACACATAAAAAAATCAAGTTTGTTTTTTTACCAGTGAAAGATTTGGCAGATACTTCGTGGTGCAAAATTATTATTTAAAATATGTTTTATTTTACTTTACGGACTCATACAGAAGCAGCGCAAGACAGGGGAATATGGAAACACCTTATTGACTGTTTGGGCCCCCAACCCTACTAGGACAAGGAAATGAAGATAAGGATGAGAAAGAGAGAGAGAGAATCCTTCACTATTAATTAATCTACATTTAAAAGAATTAAAAGCATTATTTGTGTATAAACAGTATGAAAGAGAATAAAAATGTGGGTTCAAGAGATAAAAAACATGTTCAAATTTGTGTTTACTGGGGTATTATGCCGTGTTGTTACGACCTTTCGGGCCGACATTTCAGATCCCATTGCAGGGTTCATCATCAGGGCTGATGTGTTGTTGTGAGTGTTGGTGTTGTGTTTAAGTATCGGCTTGCAATACCGTGCCGAAGTCATGATGTGTTGTATTGTGTTGTGTGTATGATTCATCTGTTGTCTGATCATTATCTCTGTGGAGTCTGCGACGAGAATGATTTTGCCTTCCAATGCGTCGCTGAGTGTTATCATTTCATATCTACAGGAAGAAATGATAACACTCAGCGACACACTGGAAGGCAATGGTTACCAGAAGCGACAGATACAACGCGTCATAAGAACGAGGTTTGTTCGCCCTGAAAAAGATACAGAACCTGAGTGCAAAGGCATCGCCTTTCTACCTTTTGTCCAAAGCGTTACAGACAGAATTGCCAGAGCTCTCAAGAAAAGAGACATTAAGACAGTTTTTGGTACCAACTCAAAAATTAAGGATTTGTTTAGATCAGCTAAGGATCGAGATCGCTTAGAAACAGACGGTGTGTATAGACTCGATTGTCAAGACTGCGATAAAGTATACGTGAGACAAACGGCGCGTACATTTTCCAAAAGGGTCAACGACCACAAACGGGCATGCAAACTCGGTCATCCAGAAAAATCAGCACTGGCTGAGCATTTTCTGGATACCGCCCATCATTTTGCATTCGAACCGAAAATCCTTGGAGAGCCTAAGAGTCACCATACGCGTCTTATCAAGGAAGCACTAGAAATCTACAAGCACCCGGTAAATATTAATAGAGATTATGGTCTAATATTAAAAACATCTTGGTATCCGGTGCTTCAAAGTCATTTCGTCGCAGACTCCGCAGAGATAATGATCAGACAACAGATGAATCATACACACAACACAATACAATACATCATGACTTCGGCACGGTATTGCAAGCCGATACTTAAACACAACACCAACACTCACAACAACACATCAGCCCTGATGATGAACCCTGCAATGGGATCTGAAATGTCGGCCCGAAAGGTCGTAACATCACGGCATAATACCCCAGTAAACACAAACTTGAAGATTCTGAATTGCCGTGAAAACCTAAGAACATTATTATAAAAAACATCATTCAAAATAGTATTAAAATTTTATGAAAAGTAAAAAAAGTCAATAAATATCTTTTATTGACACTGATAATTAAGCGGAGATGTATAATATATTCCATTTATTCTAGTTTCCATTTTACGTATGACGTATACATTACGATTTAGTAAATCTCTTAAATCTTTTCCAGGCCATGGGAATATGTATTCCCAGTAAATAAATTTACTTAAAATGTACCTTGGGGATCAAGAATCACAAATTTTTAAAATAGTGACATGTAGTCTTTGGCAATATGTTATAACAAAATGTGCCTTGTTAACCATATCATTCTTTTTTCTTTCCTTTTTTTTTTTTTTTTTTATTTTTAAAAAAATAGAGATGTGAACACGGAAATACGTGTCACATCAATATTCTTACTATTTTCAAACTAAGCTAAGCGCTTGTACTATGAAAATAGGACTAACTTGCTAGTCTGGAGTGAGGATCGAACCCGCAACCTTTGGATCACGAGGCCAGTGTCCTAACCACAAGACCAACAAGCTACTTTTTGATGTATAACATCTTTCCTCTCGCTTTCCTGCAATCTGTGGCAGTGATATTGTGAAAAAAGACGGAAACGTGTGACAGGAAAGAAGACGCCGGTTAAGCGCGCGCAATTTCATTTGATGAATGTGCGAGCGCAGAGCGCGCGCGATGGAAGAAAATCATCGTTTATAAACTAATCAATGTCCAGCAAGTGCCATCACAGCGAAGACGCACACTTCCAACAGCCAGCCCTTCTGATTTTGTATATATGTTACTGGTATCGATGGTACACGCTCGGTAACACACATATGATTTGACGGGGGGAAAAAGCCAGTTTTATCAATGTATTGATTAATCTTTAAAAGGGTTTAAAAGATTGGTTTATATTCTTTGAACTATTTTCATAATTTATCATGTAATGTTCAATTTAATGTTGTATTTTCTTTATGTATAGTAAAGAATAGATACCTTATTGTTTTTAATATTTTTTATTGCATAAATAATTTATTAAGATCTGTATTTACATCACTTTTTGTTAATGTAACCAACTATAATCCGTCAAAATTGATAAATTTTATGTTTGAATTTCACCTTTACATTAATGAGTTATTAATCAATCTTAATTATAAACATATTTATATTTGTTAATAATATTAAATAAAAATAAAAAATAATAGAAAATAACGATGTCTTCGATTGAAAGGAATTTGTTTTTAAGGCGAATTTTACAAGAACTGTACAATTTTTTTGCGGTTGTCTCAAAATGTATCACGCTTACCTATATTACCTACACTATATTATAACGTCGCCTCGTGTCAGTACGACCGTCACCGTTGGTATATCCGGAATAAAATTGTCATTATCGAATATGCTCTTATGGGGTTGTTTTTGCTCCACATCAAGCTCCGCTCAGTTAGCCTGTTTAATGTACCGGGGGTGATGTTCATCCCCGCAATAACCTGCGATTGGGCGCGCCGCTACCTTCTGACCTTCCATCTTCACAGATCACGGCACATTGATGCACTTTTTATAGCTATTTAGAAACAAGCTAGCTAACCCGAGTTTAATGGTGTAAGCAAAATGATGGATGACTGGAGCAATCTAATGCCTGATAGAAATGGGTATAAAAGTTTACGGAGATAGCAGGAACAATCTCGTTGTGGCTGATTGAGAGTAAGATAGCCCAACCAGATTCTCGATAAAAAATGATCAAAAACAAATTTTTTGGAAGAGTCAACTGTTAATTTTGGGCTTTCATGCGATGTCGTTTACTCATTCTATGTGTCATTAAAATCTTAATTACCAAGCAGAAAATTTGTTTGCGCAAAACCAGCAAAAACTTACGAACGGAAATTTGTGGCATCGTGAAATTCCCAACAATTCTTTTGTCTGAAATTCATAGGTCAAAACAACTTTTTACAGAATTCAATATTGTTTTTATCATCCGCTGTAACGCTCTGTCAAATAAAAGCCAACATGGAATTTTTTTTGTAACATATTATCTTTGAAAAATATTCATTATTTTATTTGTATATATCTACTTTTATGTGAGTTTTTTTCACCAACATGATTCAGAAATTACCATTCCATCATCAGGGTGCTGTATAACTGTCAAAAAATTCTAATGAAATGTCTTTTGTTCCTTGTTTTTCCAAATTATTTAAAAAAATATATTATTAAGATATAATATTATCTTTTTTGTTTTTATTTGTATTTGAGTTGTTGTGTGAACTTTGTTTTCACCACTTATATAATGAATAATATTTGAAGAAGAAAGAATGATTGTATGTAGATGTTTATCTATCCTGGTGTAAGTGAAGATGACTAATTAAGTGTTGAAGACAATTAAAAAAACACAGAGAAAAATAAATTCTGTGGGCATGCGGTGAAGGTCATTCCGATCCAATTTGAAGGTCTGTTGAAGGCGGAAGTACAAGGAGGACAGAACGCTGGTTGGCGCTGAGATTTTTCTCGAGTAATTCTCACGACTCCAGCTTAACAGTACACACTTTGTTGTCTGATAGATGACCCGTACGAACGACTGATAAAAAAAGACGAGGAGTTAGAATAACGGGTTTCAATATAAACTCCTCACTGTCGTCTGGAAGGATGGCGCTGCAAATGTAAGTCACCGCACGTGGAGACAATTGGTTGTGAAATTACAATCTTGGAAGATAAGCCGAAATTTGACCTACTTGCGTAGGCGCAAAATATGTCACTGCATATTTAAGAATCCAAAATTTGGGCAAAATTGGATAGTTAAGCTAGTATACTATAAATCTGTATAGGTACCATAGTATACCATAAAATTTTATATGCATAAATGTATTTTCCTCCTATATTCTCTTCATTGTTCTCTTATTTTCCCGTATATCGATTTCGAATATAATATAATAAATGATCACATCAAAATTTTCAATGCAACCAAGGAAGCTAAATCACGAGAGATCCACGTGATTTTTTTTTGTTTAAGATCATGAATCATTATTTATTTTCTTACTTTAAAATAATTCCAAATGTCAAACCCCAAATATCACCCTTTCAAAATTTAATTTTTAACTAACTAATATACCACTACACCTTTTTTACAAGAGAAAAGACAGATAAAATGCAGCACCACACTTCTTACACACAGCTCTCACTTTATCCACATTCTTACATCTTCTCAGACAAACTGAATTAGCAAAAACTATTTATATAATTTAAAGTATACTATAATATAATATTTATAGTACTTAAATTCTTATCTTAATTTTGTATGTGTATTATTTTTTCTTTTCTCTTAGATTTATGTATTCCTATGATTTACTTTAAACTCTTATCTTGATTTTGTATGTATATTTTCTTTTTTTTTTTTTTTCTTTTAGATTTAGATTCTTTAATTGTCATTTTTTACTACTACATAAATACCATATGAGAATAACTGCCACAGAACAGGTTTTTACCTAGTGTGACAATTATTAGTATCTTGTATTAACTAATGTTAATGTAAATAAAGAATAAATAAATAAAAAAATAAAAAATAAAAATAAAAAACTCGCGAATTATTGAGGCTTTAACAGAATCTTCTTGCGATTAACCCGGTCAAATTATTCTCTTCGCGGAACTTCTCTATCTCTGATGGCAACAACACTTGCATCATATTCTTAATAATATTTTATCATTTATTGAATTAATGCCAATCGTACCAAACCATCTTAGCGGCGCTTAAATTTATTCACTGGTTTCAAATTCTTAATGGCAATTTTAATAAATTTCTACTACCTTATAACTTTTTTTGTTTTGCAAAAAGAAATACTAGAACAGACGGAATTCACGGGTTAGCTCGTATAATAAATAACTAGTAACGTAACGAATCTTGTACTGTGAATCCTTTTCATTCTCTGATGTAAGTATTCAAATCAAGTCATCCTTAATTTTCTAATTTTCTTTTAGATATTTTAGATCTACAAAATCTTTTAGATATTTTTTGGATGATCTTTCAGAAGCTTTTAGATCTACAAAAAGTAGCTACATTTTTTACAGTGCCAAAAAACATTGCGTTCCAGAATTATCTCAAAATGCCGTCGATATGTAGGTAAATGTAGAAAATTGTTTTCTATAATAATTACAATATACGACAAGTGGTATTAACCCACAAAATCTTCACTTGCTTGCTTCGCTCGGTTTGACTGGCAAAATTAAAAATATTTATTTATTTATTATGTCTGCACCAAAATTACTGTTTTCTGAAATTACATTGAATCATAGGAGTGTTTAAATAAGTAAAAGATTAATAAGTATTTTTAGTCTTATCGATCAATATATTCATATATTTCAGTTGGCATATGAATGTCTTGAATTTTACATAAAAAATTAAAATATATATTAAATATTGTTTCCTCTGGAGCACACTGAACCGGGTGGGTGAACGCCCCGTTCACAGGAGGGTCACGTCGTGAGAAATTAATGTATTATGTCTTTTGAAAAGTGAAAGGCGAGATTTTCCCGACAGATAAATATCGCCCATCCCCGGGGCTTCTCACCTTCATAAAAGATTCTTTGATTAATTAATCTACCTTAAATGAATCTCGAAGAACAAAATTATATTTTTTCATAGCGTAAAATTCACAGGGTAAAAAATATTAAAAAACGGTTTTTTCATCATTTTTAAGTGTTATTTTTCTCATCTGAAGATAACTACTTTCTCGATTTTTAATTTTTTTTTTTGTATTTCACGAAATTATTTTTTTATTTAGAATTAATGAGAACCTTCATATGGATGATTCATTAACGCAAAACATATTTTATAGAAAAGATTTAAGATAGTTTAAAAGTAATTTTAATTTTAACATAATAATCAATTGCAATATAAATTGTAAACACCGTACTCTGCTTTATCGTAACAGTATGTTGTAAATATGTGTATAGGTACGCATTTTTATTTTTTTTTAACAAATAACTAATGAGTTTGGTATCAAAATTAAACAAAAACCATTTGCATAATTTTCCAGGAGAGATGATTTTTGGTTCCAAATAATCAGATATCAAATTTATTCTTATATCTAATAAATAATGAATAAGCTTATAACAGAATGTAATTAATCAAAAAAAATGTTTTATTTAACCAAAATGGACAATTATTGTCTATTTTTGAAACCCATAAACATAGCGAAAAAACTGATTTAATATAACATTGAACGAACTGATTTAACTTAACTCTCTCTGAATTTTTCGTACTCTAAATTATTTATATTCATTTTATTCCTCCAAAATTTTAATATAGAAATGCATAAAATTACAAGATTCTTTCTGTTTTGACAGTTTTCTTTAAGAGAAATGCAAACACGGAATACTGTCGCTTTAATAAATTAATAATCTTGTGATGATCCAGATAGATAGAGGGTCTTCCTAAAGTATTAACGATGAATTTTGTATTAATAATTTATTTAAAATGTCGATGCTTACTCGTCGCGAGTTGATATTTAATTTTAGCTATTATATTCAATTAATTTGCCAACTCCTGGCCGCGGCTAACAATGTGATGAATCCTATGGGGTGACCCGTCAAAAATACGTCGTGGTAAATAATATTAAATAATATAAATTTCATTGCAATGAATAAAGTCATTTGCCGTATGATGTTAGTGAAAATAGTTGTATGGCTCGGGTGGCAACGGCTGAGGTCGACAGATACGCTGTAGCTATAAAAGGATCGCGGAATAAAATATTATACCTTCTTGAAATATTATAAATAATGTATTCTATACAATATTAATACTCTGCCTGTGCTAACTATACATTTAACTAAAATATATATTATTAACTGGAAATAATTATTCTGTGAAAATTGCGCTTTTGAATGCAATATTAACTAAAAATATTAACTAACATCTTGGGTTCGCAGACGAAATCGATAATACCTAATGCCCTTTGCATTTACTAAGTATATTACCTAAATAGCCACAGCTATACCATCCTGTCCGTCAGGGACGAAACATAAAACACAGTTATATTCCTAAAAGTGCTACCTCTTACGCGACAAAAATACCTATTGCAGTCGGGCTATGAATATGAACTATTTCCGCCTCATAATGGCGCCTGGAACCAATACTAAAAACCTCACTAGAAATAATAAATGCGACTAAATCTCGATAAATACAATATATACTATTCGTAATACGTCGTTGAATTGGCACATGATTCGTCTAATGGATGAAGGACCCCGTTGTGTATCGTAATAACTTCAAATTCTTTTATAGGAGCAGTGTGGAAACAATTGCATAATATTACGTAATAAAAACATCTAACGAACCTAATAATCGATACATTTATGTTACAATAAAATACGTTCACCAGAAGAATTCGTGTATTAGAAATAAAACATTTTCGATTTGAGACAAACCAGTAAAATCGTTCGAACGGCGCAAAGGGAAAAATTCACACATATTAAATAACACTGAAATTAATAATTATAAACACTTTGTATTAGCATATTCTTACCTTGAATGGTTCCGTCTTAGACGTGCATGAACCTGTTCATATTAATTCCGTGGGAAAATAATACATATATTTGCTATCTACGAAATACCACATTTTTGAAGTGAAACTTCTTTATGAATAAATAGATAAGGTCTCGGGGATGGTTTGTTCGAAAGGATTCTACAACAGCCCGTGAGTTTATATGAAATAATAGTTTCTTTGAATGCTAAATTTTGGTTTTTTAAACCCTCAGCATCTCTGCTGAGAGGGGTTGAGGCTCCGCGCCCGCCTAAACCCGGTGGCCGACTTCCTAAGTGACTAAACGGCCCCCCTTGTTCCTCCGGAACTTACTGCATCCCGAGACTCTATCTCTTCTTTACGAGATGTGATCCTGTGACGCCTCTCCTTTAGGCTTATAATTGAGATGTACGTACTCTTTTGGTACGAGTTTCTGATGAGGGGTGCAGTCTTGAGGCGCCTTTCTTTTAGGCCGGTGTTTGAAGAATCATGTACTCTTTTGGTACGAATTGATGACGACATTAGCCTCCTTTGCGGGCATAGTCAGCGATGTTACAAATTATTGTGCAATCTCATTATGCCTTTTCAGAGCGGCGTCCCACGATTCTGCATCTTGCAACATTTACTTTGGACAAATGTTAGAGTGTTAGTAACATATTTATAATATCCCAGCTATTCCATATGAGTGAATGATTTTTATATTTATTCTGGCCCTGTCTTTCTTACAGAGGACGAAATAGAAGTTAACGTTTTCTATCAAGGTTTTACAGCATTCAAGCATGGAAATCCTTCCAAAGACAAAGGGAACCTTTTTGTTGGTTTAAGTAGTTTGCGCCAGATGAGGTTAGGTGGTCGGTTTATTGACGACCCCGAGCAACAAGGAGGACCCCGCCTTTAAGGGGCCCTGCAGGGGCTTGTGCGGGTTCCACGCCCAAGTGCCGGCAATCATCCACCCCTCAGCCAGCTAGGCTAACACAAACCAGATATCCCCAATCTTTAGTTAGATTTCCCCATTCTGTCCTTTACTCGTCATTCTGAAGCTACTTGTTAAGCTAGATGTACCGAGGTACTCAAATCATAAAGAGTTAACTGAAGACCGGATTGCGCAATACTTATGCAATACAGTAATTATTATAATGCTACTAATTAATTCATATAGAAATCCGTGTATTCAAATTTTAGCATAAACGGTATGAAATTCGCTTTGCCTAAAAATACACCCGTTTGGAACGGAATTCTTGTACGATTTGAACCAATATCACACAAGCAATCGTGATATTTAATTACACATAATTATTCCGAACTCAAATATTCCCAAAATAAATACATTTCGATAGTGAAAATAATTAACCGTAATAGATAATATGAATATGATCCTTAGCTGTTACTCTTTGTGGCGGAATCCTCCTTCTGGTGCTGCGGGATGGTGGAATCTCTATACTTCGCCGCTGCAAGACCCGCTTTCTCTCAAGCTGGCAGCTCCTTTGCTCGCAACTGATGATCTGGAACTCGGGGCTCCGTCGGTAGTCTGTTGGGCAGCGCTCCCGCTCGCAAGTCTGGTCTCGAACTGAAGGGGCAGAGTACATCGTGTTCGCTCCTTTTATAGTAACGATTTCACCATACCTCTGAAATCCACGCTAGTGCAGTGACTCATCCTATGCGCGATGACCTCACCGCCGGCGCTCGCCATTGGCCGGATTCAGCCATCAGGACGGTCGCCTCCGGCTCAACCCGTCGAAGGCAAAGCGCGCCTGTGATTGGTCCGTTTCGTTAAAATAACAGTAAAGCACCCGCTACACACGAGACTTGCTGTTCCGATTCATAAATAATAAAGGCTCGTTCGCACCTACTCACAAGGTCGAGTCTATTAGGATTGGCAAACGATATTAATTTAACACAGAATTATATCTATGGTATAATAAAGATCTAAGAAATATTACTTGTATAGCTGAATATTCAATATTTTGTTAGCCTCTTGTAATACATAGAATCTTAAGAAGAAATATATCAGGCTTTTACTTTTAAACGATTCAAACCAGAAGAAATATATTTTTGATGTCCATACTTGGCTTTTTTGAATATTATTATTTTAAGATTTTCTAAATTTATTAAATCTATCTCTATGTCGACCATCACAGCTTCCCCCTTATTTAGAGAGAGGAATGATCTATCAGACCAAGCCTATCTGCTATATAACCCAATAGGATAGTATATCTCGTGATACTTATCAAGAGTTTCTAAAATTTTCTTTTAAAATTAATCGTTGTTCTTTCCTTTCTCCAAGTACTATATTTCTACTAGGGTTGAATTCTCTTTCAATGGAACCTTCTTTGCGTATTTAAAGCTACTGTAAACCATCTGCCTGTCATTCAAATGAAAAGTGTACAACGAACATGAATATAAGAATTGCAAGCAAAATTGGACTTTATCTATTTTATTCAATTGATTGGAAAGGTTCGATTCTCCATAATCGATTGAATGCCTCAGTAATCTCATCATTGTGTCTGCTAACCACTCAAGCGCCATTCTGTTATCAATAATCCATAAGACGCCCCTTCCCCCACTTTGTTATGCTCCTTGCTTTCCTTACAATGGTACACTCCTAGAGTTCACCAACTCGCAACGCTATACTACTTTCCCCAGCATATACCTCCCTTCCCCCAGAATATACTCCCACTAACACTCCCCACATCCCCTTCAAGCTATACAAACCAACTCAACCGAGTAAATATTAACTGTATATTTCTCCTATCAAATGCGAGCTACGAAAAATTTGAAGTTCCAGAATTATGATAACCTATGAATTAATGTACAATCTATTCATATAAATTTAACAACCAGCTTCCTAATATATAGAGCAAACCCTTCGATCTCAATATCCTCCGTACACGAGTAAGCATGATGACGATGATGCTTGCTATCCACTCTAAAAAGAAAAGGTGCAGCCCGCCTCCAAATTTT
Organism: Agrypnia vestita; assembly: GCA_016648135.1. Lineage (NCBI taxonomy): Eukaryota > Metazoa > Arthropoda > Insecta > Trichoptera > Phryganeidae > Agrypnia > Agrypnia vestita. Next base: position 42,922 of record JADDOH010014093.1, on the reverse strand, counting down.
CTAATGACTAGTCGCAAATGGACAAGCCCCTTCAATAACCGTTGGGCGTCGTTTCAACTAACTGTCCAGCTAACCCTCAAAAGAGATGCCCAAAGACGATGCATATTTGTTAAAGAAGTAGAGCTTCAACCATAACCCAGTTGTCAAGAAGGTTTCCAATAACTATTCCTTGCTATCCTACCATGGTGTACCCCGACAAGTGTTCACCATCTTGTAACACAATTCTTATTCCCCCTTCCCCCAAACTATACAACCTCTTCTATCTGAAACTCGTATAGTCATATTTTAACCGAGTGAATGGTCAACCGTATATTCCTACTATAATTGCAAACCGCGACAAAATGAACTCTAGTACCCCACCTGTGTTATGAACCTTATGCATATGCGCAGAACGTTTCCTATTATGTAGAATCAACCTATTGTCCCCAATATTCTACGTATACTGTAATGACTGCCACAATTTATTGTTGGTGTAATATGATGAAGTAGAGGAAGAAGAAGCTGCAAAGTAGTGGATGACAGCAGAAGAAGAAGAAAATCAATCCATCGAAAGGCATAAGATAAAGAAGGAAAGTCACAACCGAGTGTAGTAGTAGATAAAGACGAAGAAGAAGTAGTCGAAAGATATAAAATTAGAAGACGCGAATGTAGCAGTAGGCAAAGAACAAAAGAAGACGAGGAAAAGACGTAGAAAAACATTCGAAAATTATAAGATAAACGGAAGAAGAAGTCATGAATGTAGTTATAGGAAAAGAAGAAGAAGAACATGAAGAGAAGACGAAGTAAAACAGTTGATAAGTATAAGATAAACGGAAGAAGACGAAATGAATGTAGTTATAGGAAAAAAAGAAGAAGAAGAAAGTGGAGAAGAGAATAGTAAAGAAGAAATAAGAGAATAGGAAAAAGAAGAAGAAGAAAGAAGAGAGAAGAAAGAAGAAGAAAAGAAGAAGAAGAAGAAAAGAATGTAGTAAAAGGAAAAGAAGAAGAAGAAGAAAAGGTAAAGAAGAAGAGAAGACGAAGAAAAGACGTAGAAAAACAGTCGAAAAGTATAAGATAAATGGAAGAAGACGAAATGAATGTAGTAATAGAAAAAGAAGAAGAAGAAGAAAGTAGAGAAGCAGTCGAAAGATATACCATAAGACGAAAAAGTAGTTGCAAAGTATTGTAATAATTGCTATTTATAGAAGAGAAGGTATTTGAAAAGTAAAGCATAAAAGGTATGTATTCAAAGAAGAAGAAGACTAGAGTGAACATAATCAATAAAAAAAACCTTCGTACCGAAGAAGAAGAAGACGCTGTTGAAGTCAATATAACCAAAAAGGGGGAAAGAAAATATATATATATATATATCTATAAATATAACCGATAGCATATACGAATAGGAAGAAGACGAAGAAGAAGAAGAGGAAGAAAAGGGTAGGAACAACCTTTTCGATAATTGTAGAACGTAAGAGTATATATAACTATTATCCGTCTCAATTAACTTTCCAGCCAATCCTCAAGAGTGATATCTAAAGACGACGCATGTTTGTAGAAGAAGTGGATCCAGATGTCAAGAAAAGTTTCCCATAACTATTCCTTATTAACCTGTCTTCCCCCAAATTGTTAAGCGTTTGTCAAATAATCAGGCGCGACTCCTCCGTATAACTGTAATGTTGTTCCTCCAAAACTTATTGAAAACTAAAACGACCCCTATTAATATGCCCTGTATTCATCAACCCCATATTTTCCCCCGCTGATGAAAGAATCTCAAGTATATTCAACATTATAAAATTTAAAAGTTTTCCTTTAACAACGCGAACATGTTTAACGAAGTACACTGTTACAACTCAGAAGCGATAAACCCTAATATCTGTACTAACTGTAGTAGTCGTCACCAACACTGATATCCACAGAAGATGTATGTGTGTAACTGAATCAAGAGTTCCTAATGTATAATTCATCTTGCTATACGACTGGAATCTACTCAAGATCCACACGACCAACCTATCTACCCGAATCTAAAAGTAATGGCCACGACGACGCATGAAGGTGGATGAAGCTAATGATTTCGTTATGCTACTACTATTTAATCTACTAAAAATCTATTTTCAAAATTTTTTTTTTTTTTCCAAAATGTTCCAGAAGAATTCAAAAGCTCTCCTGAAAAATTTCTTTTTTATTTTATTTTATCACTATTCAAAAGGATTTCTAAATACACCCAATGTATAGTAAAAACAATAAATGCTTAATCAATCATAGCGTTACGACTTCTCAAAACTTGAAGAAACTCACATATCGTTAATTCCGGATTTACTTTTGTATTATTTCCAAGAAGATTGCGCCCAAAACCAAAACAACCCCCAATATAGATACGTACGAAATTTGAAGTAGTGAGATGTAAACATTTAACAATTATCAACCCTGTATGTGAACCTTATGATCATTAAAGAAGCCAACTGTCCTACCATATCTCATCTCTGTAGTCAAATAAGCTGTTGTTTATTTCTACTCTGCCTATAAATACCCTATATCAACGTATATTATAATATAATATATATTAATGAAGATAAAACAATTTCAATTAACGTTGCAATGAAGCGAAACAAAGGAATATATATAAAAAGAACAGAGAAGTCCAATTTTTAATTATTCGTTACTAAGAGAATATATATATTGCTCTCTATTACCGCTTCCTATAGACTAATACTAGCGAAGGCTCAAAACTTTCTCTGATTTCCGCTAGGTGGCGGTAGTATGACCATTTTAATTCATATGCCAGGCCGTCTTGTAAATAAAAATGGAAGCAATTTTATTCTTGTAATTCAAATCAAAATAATTTTAGATCAAAACAAGAAACTCAAATAATTATTTCGTGCAACAATACGCGTCTGTGTTTATATTACGAACAAGTCTATCAATCCTGCATACAACAAAGAAATTATAATTAGTTTGAATAACCAGAACCGTATATAACTGTGTATAACAATTAAGAACACATTTAGATAATTAGAATAATTAAGAACCATAATAAATCAATGAAGGAAATTATTATTTTTTTTTCAATTAATTCAGCAACATTGTAGATTGACATTTTATTTTTTTAGGACAATTTGTATATAACACCTTGACGATAAAAAGGTATCTCCGAAACATGCACGTGAAAGTTATCAAATAATATAAGTAGATTTGTAAGAATACTATAATCAATTAATTTTTTGTGTAATTATTATCTGTAAAAATTTAGCTGAATTTAAAGATCTTTTTTTTTTTCAAATATAGAAACCCTTTTTAATATCCATAAGACAAATATATATCAAGTGTGGATTTATTTAATTTAAATTAACCTTAATTTAATTAAAATTAATTTATATTAATTTTTAATTATGAAACCAGACGGATAATTATTAAAATATTTTTCGCATTTGTATCATAAAAGTACATAACCGAAAGAGAAAAGTAAATATTATAAAACATCGGATTTATAATTTCTTTTATAAAATAAAATATATATCAAATGTTCACATAGCAAAATCCGTTTAATATAATTCCTGTGTACCCGTATACTAAAAGTTTTCGTTTTTATATCTTCTTTTCTTTTAGATTCATATATTCTCGTGTTTATATTTTCTACTAAATTGTTATCCGGTTTTTTATATTTATTTTTACTTTTATATTTTTCTGCTATTATTATTAATTACTATTGCATAAATCGTAAGCGAAAATATTTGCCACTGAACAGATTTTATCTAGCGTTGGTTAATTATTAGTTTATATTAATATAAGAAATTAAATTAAAACCGAATTTTAAGCTATCATAAACCCTCCGTGGCGCGCGCTGAAATCTGTCGCTGTGATCTGCCCGTAATACAGGTGTATATTTTTGCATTTCGGGCGCCGTGCGAATCCGTTCGGCGTAGCTAACTGTCTTTTCGTACTAGCCCGAACGCGAAGGTCGAACTTGTTAAACCTTAAACCCTCAACCGTCTCGGGTCTATTCACGAACTCACGCGGTCGGGCGAAACATGACCCGGAGGGTACTGTATGGGGAGCCGTGTCGTCGCGCGTTCTCCCATTACACAGCGCTCGCAAACCCGGCGGCTTTGGCCGTGTTCGGTGGTACATTTGCGAAACACAAACACAAACGCAATAATTAAAACCATTCAAATGTGAATCGTTTGAATCTCAACTACATATTTGTTACACTGCGATTCGCAAATCCCGATGGCCTAGGCCGTGACAGTGGCATACTTGCGAGAAAACAAATGCAATAATTAAAACCTTTCAAACGTGAATCGTTTGAATCTTAACTACATATTTGTTATACTGCGATCCGCAAATCCAGATGGTCTTTTTTAGATTGTGACGGTGGCATACTTGTGAGATCGCATTCAAATATATTCTCTTCATACAATTATTAAAAATATTTTTCAAATGTGAATCGTTTGAATTCAAACCACATAAAATGACTGAGATATGAAATAAATCACATATTCTATAAAATGGAGCAATACTTTTACAAAGAAACAGGCATTCCAAAATCGAACTAATATATCACAAGGACCAAAATTACTACAATAATTTTCGTTCACAAAATATTAAATAATAAAAATGCCAACTGTCTATATGACAAACAACCTTAGGAAATTTTTAATACCTAGTATCACGTTTGTCTACAATCTCAGTACGTGGTTCACATAAATGCTCAATCTTTTTTCTTTGATGTCACGGACCGTGGTCCGCAATTGTTTAAATAAAACCGCTTTTATAATCAAATATTTTCTTTCATTTATAATATTAACTAAACCAAAATGATTTTATTACTATGCAAATGAGTCCAACGAATACGCTCCTGTCTGGTCACCGGCACCACTGTGATGATCCAGATAGATAGAGGGTCTTCCTAAAGTATTAACGATGAATTTTGTATTAATAATTTATTTAAAATGTCGATGCTTACTCGTCGCGAGTTGATATTTAATTTTAACTATTATATTCAATTAATTTGCCAACTCCTGGCCGCGGCTAACAATGTGATGAATCCTATGGGGTGACCCGTCAAAAATACGTCGTGGTAAATAATATTAAATAATATAAATTTCATTGCAATGAATAAAGTCATTTGCCGTATGATGTTAGTGAAAATAGTTGTATGGCTCGGGTGGCAACGGCTGAGGTCGACAGATACGCTGTAGCTATAAAAGGATCGCGGAATAAAATATTATACCTTCTTGAAATATTATAAATAATGTATTCTATACAATATTAATACTCTGCCTGTGCTAACTATACATTTAACTAAAATATATATTATTAACTGGAAATAATTATTCTGTGAAAATTGCGCTTTTGAATGCAATATTAACTAAAAATATTAACTAACATCTTGGGTTCGCAGACGAAATCGATAATACCTAATGCCCTTTGCATTTACTAAGTATATTACCTAAATAGCCACAGCTATACCATCCTGTCCGTCAGGGACGAAACATAAAACACAGTTATATTCCTAAAAGTGCTACCTCTTACGCGACAAAAATACCTATTGCAGTCGGGCAATGAATATGAACTATTTCCGCCTCATAATGGCGCCTGGAACCAATACTAAAAACCTCGCTAGAAATAATAAATGCGACTAAATCTCGATAAATACAATATATACTATTCGTAATACGTCGTTGAATTGGCACATGATTCGTCTAATAGATGAAGGACCCCGTTGTGTATCGTAATAACTTCAAATTCTTTTATAGGAGCAGTGTGGAAACAATTGCATAATATTACGTAATAAAACATCTAACGAACCTAATAATCTATACATTTATGTTACAATAAAATACGTTCACCAGAAGAATTCGTGTATTAGAAATAAAACATTTTCGATTTGAGACAAACCAGTAAAATCGTTCGAACGGCGCAAAGGGAAAAATTCACACATATTAAATAACACTGAAATTAATAATTATAAACACTTTGTATTAGCATATTCTTACCTTGAATGGTTCCGTCTTAGACGTGCATGAACCTGTTCATATTAATTCCGTGGGAAAATAATACATATATTTGCTATCTACGAAATACCACATTTTTGAAGTGAAACTTCTTTATGAATAAATAGATAAGGTCTCGGGGATGGTTTGTTCGAAAGGATTCTACAACAGCCCGTGAGTTTATATGAAATAATAGTTTCTTTGAATGCTAAATTTTGGTTTTTTTAAACCCTCAGCATCTCTGCTGAGAGGGGTTGAGGCTCCGCGCCCGCCTAAACCCGGTGGCCGACTTCCTAAGTGACTAAACGGCCCCCCTTGTTCCTCCGGAACTTACTGCATCCCGAGACTCTATCTCTTCTTTACGAGATGTGATCCTGTGACGCCTCTCTTTTAGGCTTATAATTGAGATGTACGTACTCTTTTGGTACGAGTTTCTGATGATGTGTGTTGTCTTGAGGCGCCTTTCTTTTAGGCCGGTGTTTGAAGAATCATGTACTCTTTTGGTACGAATTGATGACGACATTAGCCTCCTTTGCAGGCATAGTCAGCGATGTTACAAATTATTGTGCAATCTCATTATGCCTTTTCAGAGCGGCGTCCCACGATTCTGCATCTAGCAACATTTACTTTGGACAAATGTTAGAGTGTTAGTAACATATTTACAATATCCCAGCTATTCCATATGAGTGAATGATTTTTATATTTATTCTGGCCCTGTCTTTCTTACAGAGGACGAACTAGAAGTTAACGTTTTCTATCAAGGTTTTACAGCATTCAAGCATGGAAATCCTTCCAAAGACAAAGGGAACCTTTTTGTTGGTTTAAGTAGTTTGCGCCAGATGAGGTTAGGTGGTCGGTTTATTGACGACCCCGAGCAACAAGGAGGACCCCGCCTTTAAGGGGCCCTGCAGGGGCTTGTGCGGGTTCCACGCCCAAGTGCCGGCAATCATCCACCCCTCAGCCAGCTAGGCTAACACAAACCAGATATCCCCAATCTTTAGTTAGATTTCCCCATTCTGTCCTTTACTCGTCATTCTGAAGCTACTTGTTAAGCTAGATGTACCGAGGTACTCAAATCATAAAGAGTTAACTGAAGACCGGATTGCGCAATACTTATGCAATACAGTAATTATTATAATGCTACTAAGTAATTCATATAGAAATCCGTGTATTCAAATTTTAGCATAAACGGTATGAAATTCGCTTTGCATAAAAATACACCCGTTTGGAACGGAATTCTTGTACGATTTGAACCAATATCACACAAGCAATCGTGATATTTAATTACACATAATTATTCCGAACTCAAATATTCCCAAAATAAATACATTTCGATAGTGAAAATAATTAACCGTAATAGATAATATGAATATGATCCTTAGCTGTTACTCTTTGTGGCGGAATCCTCCTTCTGGTGCTGCGGGATGGTGGAATCTCTATACTTCGCCGCTGCAAGACCCGCTTTCTCTCAAGCTGGCAGCTCCTTTTCTCGCAACTGATGATCTGGAACTCGGGGCTCCGTCGGTAGTCTGTTGGGCAGCGCTCCCGCTCGCAAGTCTGGTCTCGAACTGAAGGGGCAGAGTACATCGTGTTCGCTCCTTTTATAGTAACGATTTCACCATACCTCTGAAATCCACGCTAGTGCAGTGACTCATCCTATGCGCGATGACCTCACCGCCGGCGCTCGCCATTGGCCGGATTCAGCCATCAGGACGGTCGCCTCCGGCTCAACCCGTCGAAGGCAAAGCGCGCCTGTGATTGGTCCGTTTCGTTAAAATAACAGTAAAGCACCCGCTACACACGAGACTTGCTGTTCCGATTCATAAATAATAAAGGCTTGTTCGCACCTACTCACAAGGTCGAGTCTATTAGGATTGGCAAACGATATTAACTTAACACAGAATTATATCTATGGTATAATAAAGATCTAAGAAATATTACTTGTATAGCTGAATATTCAATATTTTGTTAGCCTCTTGTAATACATAGAATCTTAAGAAGAAATATATCAGGCTTTTACTTTTAAACGATTCAAACCAGAAGAAATATATTTTTGATGTCCATACTTGGCTTTTTTGAATATTATTATTTTAAGATTTTCTAAATTTATTAAATCTATCTCTATGTCGACCATCACAATCTTACCTTTTTTAAATCAAGCTTAGCGCTTATGCTATGAAAATAGGTCTTCTTATTTCTTCTGTGGTGGTTTTTTATTGCGTTGATGATGCCTGCAATATAAGAAATTAACCTTTAGATTACTAGGCGTCATAACCACTATACTAATAAGCTACATTAGAACTATATAACTGTCAAAGTTAAGACACTTTTTGCAGATTTTATTTGAATATATTATTGGCGTGCACCCTGTACGAAATAATCACATTTTTATACAAATAAAAAAAAATACACCCTCACTACCAATACTTTTTATACAAATGTATTGGATGTGAGAGTCTATTTTTGAAATAAACGGGATGTAAAATTAAAATTCGAGAGGGGAATTACTGAACATAACCAACCAAAACGTGTAATTTAAATAAAGTGGCATACGTCCGACTATTTGTGTGTTTGACGTTTTATTTTACTTGCCTGTACAGGTCGCTGAACAGTTATAGTGTATTTTTTTCGTTTTTAAATTTTCATTTTCATTTTTATTACATACTTAACTTGACCAGGGGGCCGTCCTAGAAGGAGCTGATGGAAACAGCTGGAGTAGTGCAGCGAAGCGAGGTTGCAACTAAATTGGGCTGACGTGGAAAGCAAAGCCCAAGATAGGAATAGTTGGAGCCTTCTATGCGGTGCAGGGACCCCGACCCACTAGAATAAGGGGAAGATGAAGAAGACTTAACTAATGGTTGGACCATCATACGATGTTGAATATCTCTTTTTAAATCTAATCGGTCGCATATATTTATCTGATTTAGAATATTTCGTACAACGGCTGCTGCATTGTTTCAAAACTGTTGACCATTCATGAACACCACCGATGAATATTTTTATATCATCAAAAGCCTTTCACCACTTTTGCAACCTCCTGCTACTCATCAGTACATCCTCTGGAGATGTATTTTGTTTAGGGATGCGAGAGAGGAATGATAGAAGATTTGAAAGTAGCAGATTGAAGCTGTAGCTATATTGAAATCCGATCTGTTGAGCTGCCCTAGGAACCTTGAACTGTTCAGGGCGTTTCTGCGGGTGTAGGTCTCCAAGTGAGAAATTCTTTGACGTTTCAACAGCTAATAGGTATTCTTTATTGATTAGTTAGTGTTGTTTTGCTCTTAGATCATATGTGCTAGCCATGGTGCGTATGCATAATTCCATATTTCTATGAACTTATTTTTGTGAAGACCGTTTAACCCAAAAGAGTGTGCTTTTTCTTATTCTCTCAAATATCCTTGCCTGTTTGCTCCTTACTCGTACAATCCTACAAATCTTGTGTATCCTTTGTACCTATATATTTTGTATTTATACATTATTTTACATATGTTTTATGCCTATTGTATTTGAAATATGTATGTGGTCTATGTTTTCATTTTTAAGAAATAAAGAAGTGAACTGTCGGGACAATGGGAGACAATTTTGTGTGGCAGCCGTGTGGCCCAACTCTGATTTGCATTACTAGGTTGCACGGTTGGTTACCTTAAGCATTAAAAAATTCCAACCTGACGGCAAATGAATAGGACCGGTATAGAAGATTTTGTTTATAAAAAGGTACTGGGTAAGCGTTGGCTCTGTCCTCCATATTAACTGTGTACATCCGTGAAACTATATTTTATCACCTTGCTGACGTGACTTTCAAGTAATTTTGTCATTAACAAAATTATAGGTATGTTCCGTTGGTATGCAGAAATTCGATTACTTTGCTCAAACCATAAATCAAAAATTATTCGATCCACCCTTTCTGCCAATAAACTTTTTTATTTATTTCCATACTTGAAAACTATACTTTACTAATATAAGAGGTTCGCAGGTTTTTTTATTTCATTCACAGTATGAGAGTAATCGTTCCTTGTTTTTTCAAGAAGAAGGTCTCCGCGTGATTTCAGGTGCACTGTTTTCAATTTTTTTTTTTTATTAACCTTTAATAGCGCTTACGTACATACATATATATTCTGTTAGATAAAGAATTTAATATTCATATTACGGTCGTTCGACGTGTATAAAATGACGCAACCATTAGATACATACAAACATTTAGCGATTCGCAAAGATCAAAGTCTCGTCCGTGGATACATATGCATATTCAACCGAATACCTATGTTTCGAAGGAAGTTTTGCAATTTTCATTCCCTCTTATAAACAGACGCTTTATACGTATCTCCCCCAGAATGGCGCACAGTTTTCTTTCATGATTTTGCATACAAAATGTCCGCATCAACGCTTTAGATGCAAGCTTATTCACATACTTCACCAAATTTATGCAGCTGCATGGCTAGAAGCTCACGAGGAAGGTCGGACTAGCCGTATGGCCTGAATGTTGTCTTATGCAATCTAATCTGGGAATTTTTTTACTTATTTTGTCGTACAAGCACGTTATTACAGTAGGAGATTAGCTGAAATAAAACTGGGGCGTATGCAAAAATTATAAACTGTAGATCTTATGTAGTATAGGTACTAGCGACCTGGCCCGACTTCGTCCGGTATAGTTTGGTTTTTATAGTGTTACACTATAGTAAATAAATTAAGAAAAGAAAATAATAATAAACATTTAACAGGTGATGCTTATAATGTGTCCTCCCCACCCTACATAGCCACCGATAACGGTTTTTTCAAATTTTTTAGTTTTTAATGTACCCGGGGAATTATATATTTACCCAATATAGTTGAATACCAATTTTATTCATTAATTTGGAACCATGACCGAATCAAACTAGTCGGACTCGGTACGGCTCTCAAACAAATTAATAAAAAAGAGACGAAGTGAGATGGAGACATATTGGCAGCGTCGCACGCCATAGCTCTATTTCACTCAAGTTTATGAATTGGGAATATCCAGCAGCATGTGCATTATGCACTGATCTCTATTTTAATATATAGTGTTGTATATCAGTTGCGATATGCAATGTGAATTACTCAATTATTTTAGTTATTTGTTATTGACTTCCTGGAAACAACCAAGCAAACCCGGAAAATCCCGGATTTTAAATATATAAAAAAAAGACAAACCCGAATCCAGGGTTTTAAAAAAATTGCTCAAAATCGGAAACGTTGTCAGTGAGTTGATTTTTATGATAGCTCGTTACGGATATAACATTAGTTTTTGAATTATTTATACCGCGATCTCATTTAGAAGTATTGATGTCGCGAGGATTTAAATTTCGGTTTATTTCTTCAAGATTTTAGGTAATGACAACTCCTTAGTTTAAAAAATTATGTTACACTAATTAATTATGGATTTAACTCTCCGCATGCGATAGGATAAATAACACATAGATTTTAGGAACAAAGGATTATATTCCATGGTGGAAAGTTACATACTATTTAAACTATTGCTTTAAATATTAAAGAATGTTCATTATATCACATGTAGGATTATTGTTAATATTTAGTTTCTGATTTATCATAATATTAAATTAGCAGTTGCAGAAATAGTAGAGTTATACAGACACAGGGACAGGCACAGTTACAGGATCAGTTACAGGCTCAGTTACAGGCTCAGTTACAGGCTCAGTTACAGGCTCAGTTACAGGCTCAGTTATAGGCTCAGTTACAGGGGTTCTGCAAGAAGCAATTACAACAATATAAGAAGAAATACCTTCAAGGTCTGCTGAATCTTGGTATGCTGAACATATGGTATATTACCAGGTAGGCAAAGCGTCTGATCCTCCTGAACCCCTGTATATTGATGGTTAGGCAGTCTTTTAGTAAAGAGATCGGTTGTTTCCGCACGAGTTTAAATAACATACCTAGGCCTAGGGATGGACACATTTAGTGATGGGCAGTACAAAAATCCATCGCGATTCTTTTTTTACACTTTTACACAATTATGAGCGAAATTATTTCATTTCAAAATGTATATGTGTGTAAATTTGGATTCTTAATAAACAAAAAAAAGATATATCGCAATGTAATAAAAGGAATGCGAGAAACTTATTTCCTACATAAAAATGGTGAAATAAAAAATAATAATGCAATACGAATATCACTTTGGCGATCTGTTATATTTTTACATAATCCTATTTTGTTTCCTTGTCACAAAAATACTTTCCAGAATGACAGCCTTGTTTCACGTCCTCACGGCGTGAAATATTTCTTTGTTAGGCACTGCGAAGGGGAGAGAGTCAAGCTGAACGTCACTTTTCATATTAATTTTTCGTCAGCCAATTTATATGAAACACCCCCCATTAAGGGTAGATTTATAAAAGGTTTATTTTTATAAAGCTTCAGTATCAGTACTTATAAAGTTGCATATATATAATATTGAAAAATATTATAATGTTAATACAATCCAAATATCTTAGCAAACTGTTGCACGGTGTACAGTACTCTAGATAATTAATCTCTCACTTTCTCAATGACTCATGTCGCTCATGACTAAGCATCGTGTTTTTTTCTGCTTCTACAGCACGAACTGATTTTCTCCACTTTTCGTACTTGTTCTGTCCATTTTATTGGAAATCAATCTTTTGCCCTCTGCCCGTGGATTTACGAATGTACTATATATGTTACAATGAAGCTTTTTTTTTACATGGGATAGTACATAGGTATGGAAGTCCCATTTGGGTATTCAAAGGGCTTACGACCTATCGTACGACTGGCTTAAGTGATCACTTTACACAATGTAACGTTCCATCCCAACAAATTCTATCTATTATAGACCACCATATCTATCAAATTTTTAGAAGCTGTATACATGTAGGAAGGAAGATACCTACGTTTAATTTTCACACCTTGTTCCACAGGTAAGTTGTATTTTTACTACTGCCACCTGGTGGTTAAAATTTTGTCATTCTCATAAATCAATACCGATGTCACTCTCGGTAAGGAGACATCTTTATTTTTGATTGGAGTTTTTTTTAAGAGTTAAAAGACTAAAACACATTGTAGATTACCTCATAAAATCCTACAGAGAAATTTTTAGTGTTATATGTATTTTTAGTGTTGTTAAAAATTGTTATTTTGTCAAACCGAGCATATCATCATTCTACACGCATTGGCGAAATTTCAGCATATTTTATGTTATTATTAAAAATCTAAAATTTCAATGTAAACTCTGACTTTTTGAGTAATTATCTCATTTTTTTAATATTTCAGAGTCACGGTAAAATATCACTGCCCAAAGAGTTTTTAGAACTATTAAATGTATGTTTCTGTCGAGATATGTACCATACATACCTGCATACATATATTATATAGTATAAAAGGTGAGTTTAACGATAGATATTTTTAATGCTCGCCGTATCTTAACCACCAATATAAATATGTATATTTAAACGTAAGGCTTTTCTCAGAAACAAATGTGTACTATATTAAATATATTATTCTGACCGCCATGCATTTCAAATTTTACCTCGTTACTCTCGACAATCCTGATGAAGATAAAGGAACCCCTTCATCTCCACCCTTCCAACTAGTGGACATCACACCCTCCGCCGGCCTGGACCGAATTACATGCATCATTATTATTTAGAGCCTAGAAATAATAAACCTCCTTCAACCCCTTTCTTAAATTACAGTATCTTAAATAGATTAATTCATTATAAAGGGAAGCTTCTTGGTCCAGTGACTAAGTTACACGCTTAGTGATCTGATGATCGCGGGTTTGAGCCTCGTTACCCATTCGTCATTCCATTATTCATCATTCCAGTACTATTTTTCATAGCACAAGCCACAGATTTAGATAAAGGAATCATGTTTTTGTTTTTTTTTATATTTTTGTGTTTCCTTTTACTAATTAGGTATGCGATTTCAAGATTTAAAAAAAATAATCTCTAATTCTTTATTCAGAGCAGTTCCGGGTACATCCCTCTTGTATTATACGAATAATGTTTTTGTTTTTTTGAAGCTTATTTCTCGAAAAGAGTCCGTATTAAATATAAACATTTTTTAAAACCCTTTTTAAAATAAAAGAGGATGCCTATATTTGAAGATATCTATGTGCTTACATTGAAAAATAAAACATTCAAATGGATATTACTCGCAATGTTAGACATCTTATTTATTTTTCATTCTGGGAGATTATTCTTTTTGCTCCTCTTAGCTCTCAGCCGATACTTCACTCGTCTTTGATCCATTATTTACCCTCCCTTTGAATTTGTTCGCTTTGTTACTTTGGCGCCTTCAATCTTCCAAGTTGATCGGACAACACGTTCACTTTTCAAAGAGATTACCAAAACGAAACAATGTTTAAAAAGCGGCTTGAAAATTTTCTAAAATATTTTGAAATTCACTTTAACTAATCCATTTCACATGCGCATGTATATAACATACATATATTTATGTAAAAATTCATAATTCACATCAGTAGTGAGTACCTTGAATATTTTGATAAAAAAATAATTACGAAAATAATAAAACAAGATATATATTTATTTATTAAACGCCCTTATGGGCCTTTACAAATATACAGAATATTAATTTTAAAAAATAATATAAGACAGATATACAGTTAAAAGTAAAAAGTTAAAAGTTAAAAGTACCTACATATAATAGAATTGTGTAAATTTAGATTGCTGTTAAATATAATATAATAGATATGTGTAAATTGTATAAAAAATAAATTTAAAAAGATTCAAGTACATTATAAAGATTTGTATAAAATAAAAAAAGATGTTAAAGTAATGAGAAGAAAATGATTGTAAGTAGTAAGAAGAAGAAGAAATACATTGCAGTTTAAAATATTCAAGTACGCAAATATCCGAATTTCTTGTAATATGTCGCAACACTATCTGAGGATCTAAAACGATCTCAAATTATCTACAATCTTCACAAAACTTTTTCAAACAACTGGAACAGCCGAGAAGCGACGAGAACCTTCTCCTAAACGCTAGAATAGTCTAAAATACCAGCATTTGGATTTAAATACGGAACTACGCCGCGGCGCAAGAAGAGTTGTCATTTTTTGATAGTTTTTTCAGTGCGAAATCGGCCGCGAACCGCGAGGCGACGGCCAGGGTGGCCAGTAGAGATAAAGCGATAAGTAAAGCGAAATAATTGAACGGAGTTGGTACCTAGGTAGCCAAATAAATCAGAGTGACTTGTATGTGTATTCTATGTATATATATGAATATTCTACAAGTGATAAATACGTGTTATCCAGCGAAAATACGAGCGATATATTGCAAAATAGTTTAGATTAAAGAAGATGGCGAGAAGTTTAATTCGTGTTAGTGACTTTGTACATTGAATAATTAATTAGTAATTCCCTAATTAATTTCCAGGGTTTTCATTTGTCTTCCGCAGCCAACCTATACTGAATTTCGATATTTTTTTCAAGATGTATGTTTACGTAAAAGTTTTGCTACAATTTACTCACTGCATACACTGCTAGTGATTTATTTATTTATTAAGAAAAGATGATCAGATCATATTGCACAAAATCGATACTGAAACTGTAGAAAGGTTATATATGTTTGTGATGGACAAATAATTAGAAGGATTTATTTATATTTACAATTACGATTGACCACAAAATCAATCATAACCTTGTGCTCAGAGTATCGTGAAATATGTTGAAAAATAGTAACAGAATATATATACATTTAAAAAAAAGAAGAAGGTTTTTATCAATATAATGTATGGCTAGTTTCTACTGAGTTCTTAATACAGATGCGTACTAGATAACGGCGCAGCGGTAGGTAAAGTGAGTGCGCTAACTCTGGAAGGGCGAAGCAGCTGCCTGAAACGGCTTTTGGAAACGACAAATAATTTAACTGCTGATCATTCAATTCTGTTATCGCCTGTGTTTTACTTTTATATGGGGCCAATGGTAGTCGAACGAGGGAGAAATATATTTTTGCATGAATCGACGGTTGACTCAGTGCCGTGTATATTACTACATTTTATATTAAATAGGTAGCGGGAGGCAGATATTTATTCAACACTTGACGCATACCCGAAGAAGAAGACATTTTTAAATTGAAAAGTTACTTCTTTTTTAAAATAGAGATTTAATAAAATACATGACACATCAATAGCCTAATTATTTTCATACTAAGCGAAACTCTTGTACCATGAAAAAAGGGTTAAATAAAATGTCTCTTGGATTTAGACTTGAATTACGGACCACTGGATTACAAGACGATCATATACATTAACTACAATATCAACGAAAACGCTTTTTAGAATGACACAAATGGTAAAGTTTTATCAACAATAACGCGGAATAATCATGACACTATATTTAACTAAAAGTCAATTTATAATTAAGGCTATAGTTTAACTAATGGCCAATTTTTTACTTGAACGATGATTTAAAATGATTTTCATTAAGCGATAATTCGGAACGACATATGTGACTGAAGATTAAAATCAAAAAATATTGTTTTACTATTGGTGATCTTCCAGCGATAGGCTTTGTCAAATAAACTTGCTAAAATTGTTATTATTATTAAAATATTGTAAATATTATTACAATGTTTTAAACACATATTAATATAATAAAATTAAGATGAAACTTCCAAAAAAATAACGCAAAATCAGAATAATAAGCCCTGCCACTCAGATGCCTGCCAAAATAAAACAAATACGCAAATATTCTTAGGAACGTGCCTTCAGACTTGCGGTGTGATTACATCCAAACCTAAAATAAATTTAAATTAAGCTAATTCGTATTAAAATACATAAATTAATATAAAATTCGATGAATCAATTAGAAAGATTAACAGAAAAAATCTAAAAGAATAAATTGGTTTCCACCGATTGCAAAAACAATAATTTTCCTTTCGGGAGAAAAGCGTAACTAATTTCGCCGAAGTAACCATGATTACGAAACTACAAGTTACTATGATTACGAAAAAATTGAAAAGGTTACACTAGTATGTATTATGTAGTCTTGATATATTTATTTTATTTCATTTTGAAATAGCTTTCCTCATTATATTGACTGAATCACAAAAATCTATGAATTTACAAGAAATATTTTATTTTTACTATTAATGAACGGAAATGAACTAGACCCCCTCTTTAGGCGAGGGGATGGGGTAGCAGCGAAAGAATGTCCCCCCTCGCAAAAATTTAAGACACATTTATAGTATAGCTTACATTTATTCTTGTATAATTAAATCCCTAGTATTTAAAAAGTATTTTTTATAAATAATATGGTAAACATGTTTTTTTAATATTTTTATAATTTCGTCCCAAACCCAGTCTCTTAAAGAAAATAAATATTTTTGTCAGTAATAAAGCGCGACGTATTTACTGTGTCAAAATACTGTTTAAGGGTGTTTAGTTTGACGCTTCCATAATTATTTCAAAATTTACAAGCTCGTTCAAATTTTTTCAAGTCAAATGTATTGGTTGTCGGTGGATAACACCAATATAACTCCAAGCAACAATTTTTTCTGTAAGTATATATTCTTAATTGATTCGGTTAATTTCATTTTAAATCGAATAAAACATTGTTCTCGAATTGAAGCATCAACAGAAATTGAAATTGAACCAAGTACTTCCAAGGAAAAATAAAGAAAATTAATACTTTACTCGAATGTTAGTATTGGGAACATTTCAAATTGGCCTCAATTTAATTCGTCAGTATTTTAATAATAAAAAAGTCAGTATTTTAATAAAATGGTCAGTATATTAAACGAATGATCAATAAATTAAATAAATGGTGAGTATATTCTTATTAATTGTCATTTGGTCAGTTTATATTATGTTTAACTGGTCCATATAAAAAATTAATGATTATAAGTATTTTTAAAAAATGGTCAGTATTTTAATTGAATGGTCAGCCTAGTAAATGAATGTATATTCATTTACTAGGCTACAAATTATAAAATATTTTTTCCGTACTTCTACTGACCAAGTATGAATTATTCACTGACCAAGTAAAATTCAAATACTGACGATTTTTAACTAATTAAGAAACCGGCCATTTAATCATTACTCTTTCAAATTTGTCCAAAAATTAGAAACTAAGAGAGACAACAAAACAAATTGAGGCTTTTATTTACATATATTCAATTATTATGATAAATTCTTATACAGTAACTGAACACTGACATGCGTGAACAAAGCCGAGTCACGTGAGCTTACACGTGCTTGAGCCTGACGGGATCTGTTAGCTGACTGATTACCGAGAGTATTATATTTGCAGTGCTCGTTTACCCAAAAACAATCTAGCATGAGATAAACAGAGGAACGCCACGATGAAAATGTGATGCAATATGAGGTTAATAAATTATCTCATTAATTAAATTCGGTGTAAATGATTTTATCATTAAAATGGTAATATAAATATTTTATTACTAATATTCTCAAAATGGTACGTATATAAATATATCGTCTGCCTATTTCTAATCCACTTATTCTTTCTAGTTCCAAAACCAATATTTTTTGGAAACAGATTGATTAACTTTAGCCGAAAATTTGAAATAATTACTCCGAATTTCTTCACATTTGTCGAATAATTAAGCTGACTCTTTATCGCTGGAAATGTTTTTTATCTGTTTCAAATTGTTCCGAAAGAACTCACAAAAGCAAACAAAGCTTTAAAATTTCACTTTCACTGGCGATTGCGTTGTTAAAAATATACTTATATTAAATAAAAATACGAAAAAATTTTGATAATGCACAGCCAAAGAGAAAAAATTTTCGAGAAAATTCGTTCCAAACAAAAGAAGATCTAAAAAAACACGCCACGCTCCGTACCTATATAGACAATTCATCTGCTTCTTTTTTCGAAAATCTCCCCTCTTTATAGCCGTTTGACGTTTATTATTTTAAAACAAAATATAAAAACACAAATATTGTATGCGTTCCAAACACTTCTGTATTCAATTTTTTTCATAAATAAAATTAATATTCGCCAGTTTCTACTCGCATAAATAATAAACACATCATTTTTATCATTATCATTATCAAGTACATAATATAAGAATAGAGTCAATTTGAAGACATTTTCGTTATGTTAAACATTTACCAAATTCTTTGTAAAGAGTTGAAGTTAATAAAACTTTTTAACTTTTGAATAAAATATTTTGGAAGAAACACAAAGTTTTTTTAAAAATTTAAGAGGGAGATAAAACTTGATATTAATTTTCTATTTTTACCACTATGTACAGATCTCACCATATTTGCGTTACGTAATTGCGTTAGTGATGGACATTGCTGCATAGAGAATTATATATTTTTTACTTCAAAATTTTAATAAATTTTTGAACGATAAACGCTTAAAAATGTCTCATTGTATACTTGGGGAATCGTATAAGGCTCTGCCAAAGTTTCTTATCTAGAATTATTTTATTTGACTTTTATAATATATAAATCGAGTGAACGCAGCGTTAGAATATGGAAAAACGTATAATCAATTTTGCAAAACCTTTAAGAAACAGCAAGACTTTTGCACCAACATCTGTATGGTATATAACATAAACAGTTATTTTTTTAAATATAACAGTACATACAAACACAAATTAGAAAAAAAACTTATTGTTATTATCAATGCTTCAACAGGCCAACACAGACGCGAAACACCCGCTTACAGAAGAGAAACACATCACAAAACACCCAGGCTTCAGTAAATCACGTAGATTAATTGTTACCTCACCGGGATTCGAACCCGGAATCCTCGGTGTGAGAAGCCAGTGTCACACCCACTAGGCTACGAGGGCCGCCGTAGTATTAATTTTTATATATTATAGCACTTAGAATGTGATTAATAATGGCCTATGGCCCCTTCGTCAGGATACAATTGTATCGACGAAGGGGCCGTAGACCTTGAAACATGTTGATATTTTCAATATATTGTTATTTTATTTTTATTTTTTAATTTAAAGACTATCGACAGGTCAGAATGACCCTAATGGATAGTCATTTAGGACAAGGTGATTAGTACAGTTACAATTTACGATAATACATTAAAATAAAACATATTAAAAATCTAATAATAATAAAAAAACATAAAACATTATAAAATATAAGTTTACAACAATAAGTGATTACAAGATGAACGAAGTTCACATTCTCCGCACGACATAATAGGCATGTAGGCTCCCAGGTCAACTGAGTCAGAAAATGTTATATTGACGAAGGGTCTATAGGCCTTGAAACATGTTGATATTTTCAATATAAAAGAGTGGTGAAAACTAAGTTAATTTTATTAATCATATTGATAATGTCATCACAAAATTATTGTGCGATTTTTGAAAAAAGTGTACTTAGAATATTCTGTATTCCTCATATAGTTAGTAGTAATATAAATATTTACTACTACGGTACGTATTACTATTATACCTTGTGTTCGTGAATGGAACTTAATTTTTATTGGAAAAATGAACTTGATAAACCATCAACAGAATCGACATTAGGGGTTATACCACCCTGAGAGCCTGAAATTAAGGTAGAAAATTTGATTTTAAAAAAAAAGGTGATTTCTTACAACAGGGAGATTATTTTTTTTTTAATGACACCATTAATAACATATTTAACCGTTATTATTCACTAACCGTAAACCCGTGAAAAACATGAACATGAAGGTTCGTGTCTTTGCTAAGCCCTAGTATCTATAGTATATTTTTGAAGTTCAACAGAGGTAGCAATGTCGAGATTTGCGCGTCCGAGGATCGTGCCCTACTTCCAGCCGTGTAGTTTAGTTCTTACGTTACAGGAAGTTACGGACAGATAGATAACCAACGATAATATTATGTTGGATTGGAAATTTTTTATTTTTTTGATTCTTTACAAGCATTTTTATAACGTTCATCACTGCGAAATACGACCTTTTAATATTTACACATACGTACAAGAATCTAAGTTTTGATTATGAATCTTAAAAACTGTAGTAAACAATAACAATGTGCTCATCCGTAAATCATAACATCGCCGAAACAAAACATCTTCACGCTGAATCGACATTTTTGCTATTTAAGTTATCATCCTAAAAACCTCGCGGCTTTCCTCTAACGAAGCGGCACAATTATGTTGTTTGAGTGCTTTGTTTTTGCGCCATTGTTTGTGCCTGCTCAGTCTTACCAAAACCTATTCCGGCAGAGGGAAACTTCCTTCTGGAGAAGCGGCGCCTCCTCGAACTTGGCTTAATTCCAAATGGAGTTTCTTCACTTCATCAAGATATCATGAGGCCGCAATGCGCAGCTGACTTGGTAGACAATTTTGGTTCGGAAGACCAAATAAATAAACAACCACCAAATTATACGTCCACGATAAATTTGTGTAATAAATTAGCGATCCTTACATTACCAGATTGCCCCTCCGTTCGTTACGAGGGTCTTCACTGGGTTATTTGTATTGACACAAAAATTACCACATTTTTTCTCCCTAGTTTATTGCAACAAAATTCATTTAGATAATTGTACGTTTTTTATTATTAATCCTGAACATAAATACATATACCACTCATATTGCTAGGATGAACCTGCGCTGAGATGAGCAGTTTTACAACAAAATAGTACAAAATGCTGTATTTAATTAATTAATTTCTTATATATTGTAGGTACATATAGAAGAGTATTTTTGAATAAAATAGCAGATAAAATGACGAATGTAAAAAAAATGTAAAAAATTATTTGTATGTTCGTATATATGAAAAAATATGGTTTATTCAGGGCATAAATAAAAATAAATCTTTTCTACAGTTGTACATGTGCACGTGCCGTTGTTAAAACTATAAATAATTTCAGTAAAGATAAAATTTAATGTAGGGTGACCAAGCTCACTATCATAAAATATATACACTATAATACCCTAAATCATTTTTTAATGTGAAAATATACATGAAATCTCAATATTTTTAAAAAGAATATTAAATCTGATACATTAGGGATGCACACATTCTAGTGTTTCGTGTTTGCAGAGTTCTTTTGGCAATAACTTTGTTTAAACTACTTTTTTCTCTGTCATTCTATTTATCAAAAATAAAAATGATGGAAAAATAATTAAAACCATGAAACTGTTTTTAATAAAAGTGGGATATCATTACGAAATTTTTTTTTTAATACAATCAAACAGATAATCCCAGGTTCACTAATAAAGCAAGGATGAAAAGAAAATTACCATAGCCATCACTTATACGAAAGTTGGACGGTATACTTGAGTGAATAAATTGTTTCAAGAAATATTTCGCTTAAAGAAGGACGCCAATTAAAATTGGCTACGTATTTTTTTTACCTAGTTAACATAAATACCTTAAATTTTAGTATTCCGTCGTGAAACCGCGACAAATTTCACGACGAAGTTATTTCTCTGATAATGCTACAATCCCTGAAGGAATCTTATTTCAAGGAATTTATTCACTCATTATTATGTTCAGACCTGACAACTGTTGACTATTTTTCTTTCCTAGTAGAATAAATAAAGCAAAATCTGTTCTAAATAAATGTATTATTTCAATTTTTTATTTAAATGACATTTATTTTATGGTGCAACATCATGATGTTAATTTTCATTTCACAAACACTGGTTTTATTTCCAATAATTTTGAAATACTTTCATTGCTAATATACAGTTTATAATATACAAAATAATCACAATATCTTATGTATTAGGGGATCAATGTGAGCAAAATTTATATAGTTAAGCACTTACTGGTAACACCAAAACGATAGATAATAACAAAAACTAATATATACTCAATGAAGCAACACTTAGGCATTATTACACAGTGATTACAGTGAAATATATTAAATATAGTTTATGTTGATAATTATTTAATTTTAAAAAGTCTTACCTTAGATCACAGTAGTATTTTTTTATATTTATTTAAGACGTGCGCGTGCATCCGCGATATATGCGCCATGACTGCCTCACGTGATAGTGGTTATAGCAAAGGTATTTGCTCCATATGTCCATACTCCAATGTACAAAACCAATTGTGAAGGTATACGCACATCATAGTGGTTATAATTAAAGTTTTCGTAGTTTCCAGCCGATCTAGAATTGGTTGGAATCGCAAGAAATCGTTTTACCAAGAAGAATCACTTGGGCCAGGTTTCATCTAAAATTCGTGTTTTATTCCAAAAACTAAAATTTGTGTATTAGTAAAATAAAATCTTTTAGTAATTTATAAAATTAATTAACTTAAATGTATTTCATATAGGTCTTATTGCTAAAAAATAATCTACTAGAATAAAAGAACATTGCCTTTGGCGAAAATTAAAAAATTCTCGGACAATTGAATCTGACCATCGCCGAAGCTGCTTTCGGCAGTCATAAATTAACAATTCTCCACTTTTTAACCTATAAAAGAATAATAACAATTAAGAAAAAAAATGAATACAAGGATAGTATTTAATACAACCTTTTAATTAACACCTCGTACTTAGGTCCACATTTCCATTAAGGACAGAAAAAAATCCTCATCCATGCCCCGCTTCTCTGCCTAAAAAGGTTGAAATCATAAAATGTTGATTTGTTCTTAATTTCACCTGATAATCAAATTAACTGTTACTTTCTGAACTATAAAAGTGAGAAAATAACTCAGAGCACATCTCGTAAAGAGCTTTTCGAAAAAAATATTCACGTAGCATCAAAAAGTATGTGTCATATGTATCATTTTACCCGGGTAACATTTTTATCGCGAACATGGTAATGTTTAATACTGTTATACACACCCATTTTTTTACATTTAAAGCGTGTAAACCAATCAGAAATGTTTAATTCATCCGTCCAATCATTATATTGGATCTGAAATTGGAAAATACACTTTATTGAATTTTACCGTGGAGACAAAATGTACATGCATTTAAATTTAATTACGAAACACCCTAACGGAGGCGGGTTGACAAGGGGTAGGTGATGATTTAAATCGAATTTGAGCAATTAAATTTCGCAGCCCTACATTTCGTTTTGGAAACAATTTAGCCAAACGCGGACGCACACATGTAACAGATTTAATGGGACTGTAATATGTAATTTGAACAGCGTTGCACGAACAATGCACGTCACACACGAAATTGGTGCCGTAAAACTGCTGTGCAGTTTGGCATATGTTTAATGTAATAAATATTTTTAAAAAATAAATTAAAACTGTAAAAAAAAAAATCATTGTTTCGACTTTGAAGTAAATAATTGTGAGAAGAGTTTTCTGTATTCTTCGTATCGATGGCCCCGATCGTCACAGATGAAGGAGTTCTGAAGGTACGTACTCTTAGGGATATTCTTCATGACGATAACGGAGACCTATTGGCGATAGGTAGTGGTTGTATTAGGAACAATAAGAGAAACAATAGAGTGAATGTGAATTGTAAAGAAGGAATTTAATTTTTAAATTTATATTATTTTAGATAAACTATAATATTGTAACGACAATACTCCCTGAGAGGTTTCTCTACACAATGAATCGTTAAATGCATATTTTGACAATATAAACACATTAATTTGAACACTTTTATTATAATTAATTACAACTGTTTTCTTGTTAATTTTATTAAAAATGTTACCATTAAATCTTTTGCATTTGTTAAAGAAGGTAAATACTTTTAATATAATTAATTAATTTTTATGAATATAATATATATTCATAAAAATTAATAAATCACACTTTTATAGAAACTGGTGATTATAAAAGTCACTCATCATCTCTTTGTAGACTTCAAGGCCGCGTATGATATCATAAATAGGAATGCATTGTACAATGCAATGAGTGAGTTTAGAATACCGCGTAAGCTGATCAATCTTGTGAAACTAACAACGTCCCCAGTAACGTGTAGTCAGGGTTGGCAGTGACCTGTCCGAGCCCTTTGAAGCG
The DNA here is from genome assembly GCA_016648135.1 of Agrypnia vestita. Lineage (NCBI taxonomy): Eukaryota > Metazoa > Arthropoda > Insecta > Trichoptera > Phryganeidae > Agrypnia > Agrypnia vestita. Next base: position 18,088 of record JADDOH010014093.1, on the reverse strand, counting down.
CTCCACGGGGTGAGACAAGGAGATCGATTGGCCTGCCTCTTATTCAACATAGTCTTAGAAAAAGTTATTCGTGACTCAGAAATTGAGATAAGAGCAACGATAACTGACAACTCTGTGCTTACGCTGATGATATCGACATAATTGCGAAAACTCCCGATGCTTTACGTAATGCCTTCATAAATCTTAAAAGTTCTGCCAAAAACATGGGTCTCATAGTAAACCAGCAGAAGACCAAATACATGGCCGTAGGATGCACTCAACAAATCCCAACTCTCTCGTGTGGAAGTCAAAATTTTGAAACGGTACCAAGATTTACATACTAGGATCCCTGATAACAAGCAATAATAATATTATAGAGGAGATCCAGAAGCGCATAGTAAGCGCAAATCGCTGCTTTTTCCGCCTATAAAAGCAGATAAAATCCAGACTGCTGTCCAGAAACACCAATATATTAGTATACGCTTATTAGGCCAGTGCTCTAGGCACTAGTCCGAGATGAGTGGAGGAAGATTATTGAGGAGGCCAAGACTCACCAAGGGTTGTAGTGCCAAGAGTGATGATGATGATGATGGTGATTGTAAAAGATTAGTATATGATAGCCCATCGTAAAATTTCTAAAAATCAGTTACCAATTTTTTTTTTCATTTCGAAATGGCTGATATGTGCTGTCCTGTCAAATTGTCCACGTCCCTCTTCCCTATATCAAAAAAAAACTTTATTTTGTGAAAATGAGACCAATGAATTTTTTTTTTCTAAAAAGCCGATATTAAAAGTTATTATAAACAAATGGCGCATCTTATCCATTTAAATATATGCTACATCGTAGATAATGTAATAAATAAGAGGTTTGAAAAATTTCATAAAGATCGGATATTCATATAGAAAAATGAGTTTCGAGAGAAACGCAAATGAAAAAAACCATTGAAAAATTTACATACCACGCTAGCTTCAAATTGATAAAACTCAGCCAATTTTTATAATTTTTAAATGAACGGCAAACAAAATTATTTTTGATAGCTTAAACTGTAAGATTAAGTAAAAAATACTTTTTATAATGTCAGGATGCTGTAAGCCTTTAAATTAAGTACAATAGGCAAACGCGTATGACTAGCATAAAATATGTGTGTTTAAGTGATGGCATTTCAACCGAAGGCACACTCACCGTTAGAGATTTGTATCTGATTATGTCGATGATTGGTAATTGATTTTTTGAAATTTGATAGACAACAAACTATACTAGATAAGATTTTTATCTCAGTTTTACCAATCATCGTTACAATCAGTTACAAATTTCAAATAACTATGTGTATGGTTACACATAGTTATTTGAAATTTGGTTTGATCAGTGTGTACCTAGTGTGTACTTTAAAAAAATCAGTTCACCTAATGCGTTATATACATGTGAACTCTGGACAAATTATAAAAAGAGCAGCATAGAAAGACTTCGCATACAATATAACAACGCCTTTCGTATGATGTTTGGCCTTCCCAGATATTGCAGCGCTTCCGGTATGTTCACTGAGGGGCGTGTTCCCAACTTTGCAGCCCTCATAAGATCCAGGGTGGCAGGGATGAGGGAAAGGATATACAGCTCCGGAAATATCCTTATCCTGGAATCCCGTCTTACTCCAGCATCCAGCATCGATGCACACTGGAGAAAGATACTGGCCCCGCATAATTGACTTGCCATCGCTCGCTAAAGCCGATATTTTACCATATATTTCTTTTGATTACTTTTAATACTTCTCTTCTATTTTATATGATTTTACTATTTCTCTTTTGTTTTATATAATATTTTTAATGTGTGTATTTTCTTTTATATGGAATGTGTGGGATTGCACGAACCTCCCCACATTCTGGAATAAAGCTATATTTATTTTATTTATTTATTTAATGCAACTTCTCAACCAAGCAGTAAGATGTAGATGTCATAATCATTATCTTCGTCTCCTTATCCTAGGAGAGTCGCAAACACAAAACCACGACGAAGCACTTATAGCGCATATTCTGTCTTCACACAAACTTTTTCCTGTTTTCCTCAGCTTAGTCAAGGGTAACTCAGCGGGCAGTTTTCCGCAAATGCCAAGAAAATACATATTGGTTAGTCGCTTCTCTGGCATTCTTAAGATCTGTTCAAGCCACCTTCTATTTGTAGGTATTTCTCACTCCGTTCAATAATGTTTCTCTAATATTTCACTATCTGGATCCTTTTAGTAAAAATATACATTTATTTGGTAATCATAAAAATCTACACACAAAGCTTACTTTGAGAAATCCATAAGAAGTATCCGTAATGAAACCATTACCAATATGGTTCTTAAAATTCTTTGTTCGCAAACATTATAATAACAAATCGCGTTCTATCTCTCAGACTACTAGAATATTTTTTTTTTAACAATTCCTTCTCGTTGGTATCTACGAAGAGAGTCAGTATCTGTAATATTATATATTATCTACGATTTTTTTTGAGAAACAATTTTATCTTTATCAAAGTTATCTTCTCATGTACTTATTTTTCTTTCATCTTGTCAGCAATGACTTATCACAAATTTGGCAAAAATTGTACTAAAATTCATCAAGTTTATCTCTTAAGTTGTATTACACAATAAATTTCCTGTTAGTCAAGAAGATGAAATGAAAACAAAGTAATATTTTAGTAACACTTGTAATGTTGTTTTAGGACAACAACCAAACAGAAAGAAAAAGAGACTATGTTGTGCTACGAATCTTTGGTAAACTACATAAAGAACTCTTCGATATGTTGCAAGACTGAAACATTTCATTAGCCTCGAAAAAGTCTTAAGTCAAATATGCTGTAATACGTAATTATTAGCATGTACCCCGTAATATTCATTAAAATAAAAATAAAAATTCTTTAAAATAATGATAAATAGTAAATATATAGTTTTTTATACGATATTTAGGGCAACCATTCCGTAAAACTGCTGCGCAGTTTGGCATATAAATATATGTAATAAACTAAGAAAATAAACTTTGAAAAAAAAAGAAAATTCGATAAAATTAATTTTTGCCCCAAACGTCGAGTTGTAGGTTCGCACAGAGATCCCGATCGGACTTCCAGTTCACAAACACCCTGGCGTCCCAAAGTTGACTGAGCGCCCGCTGATTAACCCGGGGCACGGAGCGCAGAATTGAGGAGCAATTAATGAAATTAATGAAATTTTATGATCAATCCAATAAAACCATTGTGTTATGATTTTTTTTACAAAATAAAAGTAACGAATTTGTCGTCATAACTTTTTCTGAAAAAAATCTTATTCTATGTTTATAATAATGTTTTTACCTATCTCTAAAGTTAAATAATACATTCCGAGCGCTTACCATTCCTCTGTGTTGTCCGTGTTCGCTCAATCGCGACGTTCCATTCATTCTTCCTATTACACAGTAGTTGTATTTGATTGTTCACATTTTCAGCAAATAACAATTCCCGCGTTCTGAACCATACGAAATGTTCACACGCACAGATTTTTGTGCCGTTGTGTTGATTCAGTAAAGTGAAACTTTTTCAAATGTAGCTGTCCTGTTTGATGCTGCGGTGCCGATTATTTTATTGACAGAGCCGAACGAGGATATTTCGGTGATTGATCGCGTGAAAACCGACTGAAAAAAATTGCAATTTAAAATTTAAGTTAATTATTTAAATTTAAAATTATTATTATTAAACTATTAAAATTATATAAAATATATTAAATATGAAATAAAAAACCTAAATTTAAAATTACCCAGATACAAAACAAGCGCAGCCCAAAACCATTATGCATTTATAGGAATAAAAAAATTAATTTAATTACCGGACAAATTTAAAAAAAAAGACCTTACATTATTTAAATATGAATTAAAAAACTTTAACAAAAAAAATTCTTGAAATTCACTTATATGTATTTATTTTCGTCTATTGTTGATTTCTGATATTTTATTTACTATCTTTTCATGATATTTTTGTTTACTATTTTGTTTAATACTTTGTTATACAAATTGTAATATTCATAAATGATATGATATGATATACTCCTCTCATAACCACAAGCTCTTTTATGGAGAGGAATACGATTTTATTGTATGAATGACCTTTGTATTTCAAAAAATTTTGTACAATGATATGTATTTATAATAAATAAATAAAAATTAAAATTTCAATTTCTCCATTTATCTTCCTTGACTGGTCTTGACTATCCTTATAGCTCTCAAAATTCTTCAGTCAGCTTTTTTCTCTTAAATTTGACTTGTTCCTAAAACAAGTGCCATTAATTAACCTTACCTTTCCGGTGTTAACTGAGTTCAAAGTATCTCTTTTTATGCGAATATCTCTGTACATTATACTAAATATGAAATAATTACAATGTTAAACTTTTTAGTAGCTTGTAGTTTTGGGGGGGGGCGACTCAGGGAGTATTGTCGTTTTGGATATTACCCACCGAAGGCTTACGTTTCTGTTGATTTTCCTTTCACGCTTGTCTATTGCACTTGATGTTAGGTGATGTATTGATCATCTTAAAAAATAATGTTTAAAAACACTTCTTCTTCTTCTCGTGCCCTGTCCGTTTACCGGACGTTGGCAATCATGTTGGCTATGCGGACTTTGTTTACTGCGGCCCGGAACAGCTCCACAGACTGGCCAAACCACTGTTTTTCAGCCATGAAGTCCTCCTTCTTCCAGGGCCCCGACTTTCGGCAATCTTTCCTTGCATTATGAGATGCAAAATCTCGTATTTCTCTGGATATCTCATCACATGTCCTAGATATTAAAGTTTTCCGATTTTTATTGTTTTAATAACTTATTTTTATTTATTCATCCGAGCCATAACATCTTCATTCGTAACTCTGTCCATCCAGCTTATTTTGAGAATTCTTCTATAGATCCACATCTCCAATGCCTCAAGTCGCCATATCAGTTGTTCGGTAAGCGTCCATGCTTCCATTCCATAGAATAATACTGAAAACAGTTGCATCTGACCATTTTAATTCGTAATCCTAGGTTGAGATCATGACTGCAGAACATCGTTTTCATGCGGATAAAGGTTGCACGAGCTTGCTCTATGCGGCATTTGATTTCAACCGAAGGATCCCATCTTTCATTTAAGTTGCAGCCCAAGTATACAATACTTTGTACCTTCTCTAGTTTCGTTTCAGAATTATAAAGGTTGTCATTTAAGTCAACTGCGTTATTTTTGCTAATAAGCATGTATTTTGTTTTTTTTGTATTAAGTTCTAACCCAAATTTCTCACATGTTTTCACTATTTGATTCAGCAGAAGTTGCAGATCCTCAATGTTACTTGTTAGAAGTACCGTATCATCTGCATAACGCAGGTTATTCAGGATCATCCATTTATAACAAGTCCTTGAGTAGATTCTTGCAGAGCTTCATTCAATCATCTTCTGAACATTAGTTGAACAGCATGGGTGAAAGAATACATCCCTGTCGCACGCCTCTCTTTATTTCTATTTCGTCTGTTAGACATTGTTCAACTCTTACTGCTGCTTTTTGGTTCCAATATAGATTTCCTATTATCCTTATATCTTTGTCGTAAAAATACTAGTTAATAAAAACAAAAAATCGTACTGCGAATTATTTTATAGTGCATTTTGAAAAGTCGAACGGCAAGCAAACAACAACAACAGCGGTGCTTAGATTGATTCGCGAGTTCCGGCGCTTTCAGTGAATATTTACATGAACATATGTTACATTTTGTATTTAAATAAATCATTAAAATAATGATTGACATATATTAGTGAAAATATGTATTAATTATTATGTAAAAGGGCTAAAAATGAGAAAAAAATTGGTCATCACCAACAACATAGAAGTGGGACCCACCATTGACTCGGGGCCATTTATGAGAAATAATTCATATATCGACCCTACACTTTCACCATCTGCATTATTTTAATGCTAAAGCGGTCGTCTCTGCCACGCCGATGCTAAAGCACACGTGCGGCGCGGCGGGGTGTCCACACAAAACCACGTCCATGTCTCTTGGATGCTAAGGAAATCAATTTATTTAGAAGTAGATACATGTAATACGTTTGATATAAAAATATTATATACAAGCAATTCATATGAAACAAAAGAAATAAAGCAATCATAAAAGAAATAAGAAAATAAAATAATATGGTTGCACCATAGAGACAGCTTTGAGAAAATGCACAAACACTCCCGAATTTCACTCACATTACAAACACGCAAAGGACTCCCCAATCTGGAAAACCATTTCTGGCAGGAATCAAATCTCGAAACAAAACGACTATCATCACTAACGACAGCACAAAAGACGCGCACGACACTAGACAGCTCTACTAAAGTGCAAATATAGGCAATCCGCCGAGCCGGGCGCCCGGTGCACTATGCACTTCGCACAATGCTCGGACTCTATGCACCATGCACTGCGCACTATGCTCGCACTGTATGCACCATGCACTGCGCACTATTCTCGCATTCTAGACACCATGCACTGCGCTCCCTGCACCACTCCCCCTACAATACATACACGTATTTACAAATAAACGTCAGTTTCTTCGAGAAAACATTTTATTTTGTTGCATTTGGTAAATAATTATAAATTGTACTTATTTTCTTAAATACCTAAATATATTCTATATTAGATAGTTATAAATTGCACCTGATGATGAGAGAGACTGCTGTTCTCAAAACTATACACATGTTAAATTTAACTCAACGCATGTGCAATACAAAATTCAATAAAGTTTAAATTAAAATTATTTTGTATTATTTAACAAAATGTTAAAGATTATCGTATGTTCATTGCATAAACTATGTCCTCATATACATGATATATTTTTATTGTGTTACTTAAATCACTTTATTATGTTACTTTAATACACAATACTTCATCATCATCATCATCATCATCTTCTTCCCCTTGTCCTAGTAGGGTCGGGGGCCCAAAGACTCGACAAGGTGCTTCCATGATCCCCTGTCTTGCGCTGCTTCTGCTCGAGTCAACCAGTCCAGACCCATTCTGTTTTCAAATACATTTTTTTGTTGTCTCTCCCAGCTTAATCTGGGTAAACCCACCGGCCGTCTTCCCTCCGGGGTTGCCAAGAGGATTTTTCTTGGTATTCGTTTCTCTGGCATTCTGAGCACATGTCCAAGCCACCTCAGTTGTGATTTTTCTATTTGCAGGAGTAGGGGCTCCATGCCGAGTGTGTGCCTTATGTCGGCACTTCTCACTCTGTCCATTAGTGTGACTCCCGCTACCCCCCTTATAAAACTCATCTCGGCAGCTAGGACTCTTGATCTCACTCTCTCCGTCAGGATCCAAATTTGATGACCATATATTAGGATGGGCCTGTACACAGATTTGAAAACAGTCAGTTTTGCCTTGACACTAAGCTCGGATTTTCTTATCACCGCACCATATAAAGAGCGTAGAACGCCGGCTGCAGCTCCGATTCTTCTATCTATTGGGTCCCTTGTACGCTGATCGAGCACTGCTCTTGGTCTCTTCCTACGATCATAACCTCTGTTTTGGCATCACTAATCTTCATCCCTACTTGAGTGCACTCTTCATTGAAGGAATTTATCCACTCTTGCAGGTCCTCCTTTATGGGCGCCAGCCTCGCTATATCGTTCGCGAAGAACAAAGAGTCTATTTCCACACTGGCTTTTCCGGCTTATCCTGTCTATATGAAGGGTGAACAGGATTGGCGAAAGTGGGCAACCTTGTTTTAAACTTACTTCAACATTGAACTCTTCGAAAATTGCGCCGTTTATTCGTACTCAGCTTTTGCAATTCTCATACAGTGATTGAATTGCCTTGAGAAGGTCTCTCTCTATTCCGTATTCGTCCAGCACTGTCCACAGGATGTCGCGCGGTATCAAATTGGTCTGTTGTGCCTCTCCCGGCTCTGAAACCGCATTAGCCTTCTTGGATCTTGTTTTCTGTTACTCTGCGACATTTTCTCTCCAGAATGTGAGCATATATTTTACCTGGTTGACTCAGCAAGGTAATTCTTCTGTAGTTTGCACACAGTTTGCTGTCTCCCTTTTTAAAAATGGTGACTATCACTCCTGTTCGCCAAACTTTTGGGGCCTTGCTCATCTTCCACGCTACTGAAAATATGCGGGCTAGCCAACTTATTTCCTTATTGTTAAGATTTTTCAGCATCTCAGGCTTTATCTCATCTCTGCCAGCTGCCTTCCCATTTTTCATCGACTTTAAGACACCTTTTACTTTCTCTATTGTGACGCCATTTTCACCGTTATCTGATGCTGGGGGATCTGGCTTGCTATTCTCGTGATTAACGAGTTAGGGAGATTTTCAAAATATTTTTTCCATCTCTCCAACACATCTTTCTCGACCCTCATGAGGTTTCCTGATTCGTCCTTGATGCCCTTTACTACTGTTGACTCTCCCTTCCGTAGACGCCGCACTGTTTGCCAAAACAGCTTTCCCGCTGTGTGGTAATTGTTTTCTAATTTTGCTACAAAGTTTTCCCATGCTTGATGTTTGGCCATCTTTACCACCCTCCTGGCCTCTGATTTTTTTTCGAGGTACTTCTTTCAGTTTCCTTCCTCTTGATTACTAATCCATACGCAGTAAGCTTGTTTCTTTTCATGGACAGCTTTCCGTACAGTTTCAGTCCACCAAGGTGTCCTTTGGGTCTTATTACCGCTTAGAACTTGTTTAGTCTCATATGTTTCTTTGGCTGACTTCACCATTGTACTCTGGAACAGACTCCATTCACTCTCAGCATCTAGTTTTTCGGGTGGCAAAATTTCGCTTGCCTGGTCTATTCTTTGTGCGAAGCTTTTCCTGGTCTCTTCATTTTGCAGCTCCTCCCACTTTATTCTAACACCGCCACTTTTTGTTGGACCCCTACGCCTTTTCACAAAATGTTTGCTGTTCATTTTGCAAACAAGGAGAAAATGATCATTGCCTAGTTCAGCTCCTTTCTTCAATCGTACATCAGTGACGGATTTTTTTATTCCGGGGGCCGCTATACAAAAGTTGATTTGAGACTGCCTCGTTTCGTTACTCCTTCTCTGGTACCATGTGAATTTATGTATTTCTTTGTGCTGAAAAGTATTGTTCATTATTGTCAGGCCATTACTTGCACAGAAATCCAACAGCATGGTTCCTTGAAGGTTAACTTCCGGTCTTCCAAATTTTCGAATGACTCCTTTCCATGTACTTGCGTCATTCCCAATATGAGTATTAAAATCGCCGATGTACAAAATATTATCGTTTCTCGAGAATCCTCGATGTACATCTGTCAACAGCTCGTAAAAGGATCCATATTCCGATGACTTGGCGTGGAAGGGCGTAAATCTGAATAATGATGATCACCTTCCCATAGACCTGCACTTTTACCATCACCACTCTGTCACTGAAAGTCTTCCATTCCAAGACACTATCTACGAATTTTGAATTTATAAGAATCCCAACTCCTGGTTTTGCGTTAGACGCTTCGTCAACTCCGGAATAGTATAGTTGTCAGTTTCGATCTAAACGTTTAATACCGCTACCTTTTAGTTTCGTCGATGGCAGCCCGCAAATGTCAATCGAGTGCCGCTCTAATTGGGTGACCAACTCGATATCTTTCCCGGTTAAACTCGTAACATTCCATGTGCCGATTTTCAGCATCACTTTGTGCATATTACACTGTGCCAATTCCTCTGGTTTTTAAGATTTATGGCTAGTAAATCTTAAATAACCTTAATTCGCGTGCTTCCCGCCACAGAGGAGCGGAAGAATTGAATACAATACTTCATCAAATACAAATAATTTTTTTACTTTACGTCTATGTTTTGTATCTACATACCAATGTAAATTATGCCCGTCTCAACACAGATATTTCTAGTAAGACAGCACAGCCCAACCAAAATTTTATATTTTAATTAAATGAAAAATAAACAAAAAAAATTAAAAATAAAATTTTAAAAAATATTAAATGTTTTAATTTTTAATTGTATATAGTTAATTTACACATTGTTTATTATATTTTTTCATTTTTTGTACATTGTTTAAGTCAAAATGTTAACATTTATTAGGATTTTAACAGCCCTGATGGACCTCACTCACTGAAAAATGCCTAGAATGTGGTGCAAACCCACCATCAACGCAATACGTACCAACCAACTACCGGAAACGAGTATTTTCCTCACACAAATAACTTGTTTGACATGTAGTTTTTTTAAAAACACCCTCACTTTGCCGTTGCCAGTAGAATAATTCGAACGCAGCCAGCTCGTCCTGTAGCCAAAATTTAATGTGCCGTAAAACCAGAATGACGGAAGCCAGAGAATGTGGATTTATTTTCCAATTTTCACGTTCATATTCAAAACACAGCCTTCACAAAGGGCGGGCGGCTCCATCAATGCGTGTATAAATTGCCTTATCGAATGAGCGGTTAATTGCTACACTGGGAAAATCGAATTTTTATACTAGAGTCTGTATGATTAATTCGCAACATGATGTTCCCCCGCTCGCAAAAAAGATATGAAACCTCCCAATATAACATATTGTTCTACCTGCATTTAAATATGAAAAACCATAACGGTCTATAACTCCATTATTTTTTGGCATCAACCTTATTAACCATTTTTAATCTCATATATTTAATAAAATAGATAAAGAATTAGAAATAAAAAGATTCCATAATCTCTTACAAATAAATTGAAATAACACATCATTCTAAATTGTAAATTAGTACCTATACGCTAAGTAATTTTACTCTCTGTTTTCTTTATAATTATAATTATATTATTTTATTTTGTAAGAATTTTAAAAAGCGTTAAGAATAACCCTAGCGGAAAACTTTTTAATTTTTATTAATTAAAACACAATAGTCTAATATCCTTATAAATAACAAGAGGACTTCATAACAATAATATGGAGTGTTCACTGAAAACAATTATTGCTTACATATGTGAAGTATAAAAGCAAATTCAGCTATAGGAGGATCACTAATTTAAAATTGTATGCTTTCTACATTTTACGTATGCATTTATCCCCTCCGAAATCTTATCTAACATTAATGACATTTTTTCTCTCTTTTATACCACACCCTTCCCCCGATATATTTTCTATAAAAATCTTCACTGTTGATAGATCTGACCAAAATTTTACATGCTTTAGGATCCGGTGGGTAACATATGTGACCCTCCTCCCCCTTTATCCCACCCCCCTCCCCGAGACATACTTTAGGACCCGGTGGGTAACATGTGACATTACCCCCCCTCCTTTTTTTCCCACCCCTGCCCTATTACATTTTCTGTACAAATGTACACCGTTTCATCGATTTGTCCCACATTCTTTAAGTCTTGGCAAAATACATAGGCCATATTTCCCCTCTGGATATACCATTTATCCCAGCCAAGATTAATTTGAAAAAAATATTTTTATTAGAGACTTATAGCAAAACTATGGAACTTTTGTGTTCCTCCACATTATTTTTAACTATATTATAATAATATAAAATTTTGAATTCAGTACATTATAAATTAGTAATCCTCAACGACTACATAATTTTTTTTGTATATTCCAGCCTTTGCTTTTATACCCAACATATTATATTATTTATAGAAATAAAAGGTGGAAAATTATAATCTCAAGAGTATTTAAGTCACGAGAAAGTAATGATTAAGACGAACCTTCATCTGTTGGTTCAGTATTCTCTCCATGCAACGTGACTCAGTTTATTTGAACGCCCCTCTAGGCGCTATCAACCGAAATGTTCTCACCAAAGTGTGAAACAGAAGTTTCATTAAATTTAAAATATATTTATATCAAAATTTAAATTCAAAAGGGAAATAATTTTAAGAAACTTAATAGGTATAAATATAATTTAAATTTCTTCATAATGAGACTATGTTCATAAAAGCTTCCAAATTTTTATTTTATTTTAGAAGTTGGGTGTAAAAACTTTCAAACTTTTAAGTGTTCATAATTTTAGCATTATATAATTTCATCTCATTTCTCTTGAGAGTAAGTTTCTTGCCGCATTTCTTTCTATTTTGCCTTGTTAATGGAATAGTTTAAATATCATTAAATGTTTAATAAATAAAAATTGTAAAACACTCATTATGTTAAAAAAAATTTTCCCCATTCTTAACTTGACACGAGTTTATTGCAGTAGCTACCAAATAAATATTTACCTAATATTCAAACTGCGGTGTAAACAAAGTATCTGCATATTCTGATAAAATGTACATGGGTTCATTTAAATATTGTTATATTTTATTAACGGAAAAATATTAAAACAATGTAAAAACTGTGAAGACAAATTTATTCAAATAAAATAATAAATTATTGCTGTTAAGGTTTAATATAAGTCATTTCAAAGTTCATTTATAAATCTAATTAGGTACATTTTGCGTAGATTTGGTGGATAATCTCTGAATAAGATAAATAATAAAATCACTTTATTTAGATAGATTCGTGAAAATGTTTTTGTTCTATTGAAATGTGTTTTGAGTGTGTAATGAGAAAAATGTATTTAATTCATTTATTAAGTTAATACATATAGATGTAGAATATTTTGAGTTTGTTCAAATCTTTCAGAACAGTGCTGGATTTATGTCACAGAGACATTATTAATCAATTAGTGTATATTATAGATATCTCACAGAGACGAAACTGTATTAATTATGGGAAAGTAGGTATAGAAGTCATTTAGGTGTACACCCAAATTTATGTCTCTGTGACATAAATCCAGCACTGTTCTGAAAGATTTGAACAAACTCAAAATATTCTGAATTGTAAATACTGGTAAAAAAGAATTTAACAAAAATTGGAAATAATATTTCCTGGCGTATCCTAGTGTAATGCAAGTATTCGGATGAATTTCATTACACACAATAAAGTATATTGCTCTCAAAATCCGTAAAAAATCAATGTAGATTTTCTCATTAGCGACATCTGTGGGGATTTAGGGGAATGAAAATGGCTTTGTACAGGCTGGTGAGGCGGTTAGGTTATGGTTTAAATGGTGCGCTTTGAGCGTCCAACTATACGGAAACTTCCAAGGGGCAAGCAAGATGTCCAATACGTAGCGAAAGGCCCGTAACTGAGAAAACATGCAAGACACTTACCTCCTGGTTATCTTCGATTTATTGAACTGCGACCTGATGAAATGCGATTGAGTGGACTGTAGATGCGGGTGGCCGTCTTCACCAATAATGTAAACAAATCCACTGCGAAGAACGGATTTGAAAAGGCGGTTTTAAGATCGAACGACAAATTGAGGTTATTGCGGAACGTGCGTAAAAATGTCACACGGCGGCGATGGCGAACGAGTATGTACTCACAGCGGCGGTCCAATATGTACTACTGCCGGCCCTGCTGGGTCTCGCGTCATTGGCGGAGACAGGTAACGCGGCTTGCCTAATTTCTCAATGAAAGGCGTTCGCTATACATTCCAAATATAGATATGGCCCGACCATGCTCCCCGCCTTGGAAGCTCACAGAGCTTACAAAATTAATAAAAAATCATCCGAACGCATGATGCAACTTCCTTATCGCAATAACGACTAAATTATGATATAGAAAAAAGAGAGACAGCGTAATATCAGTCCCGATATATAATATATGAGTAAATTAAAAATGTGTCAATCTGACATATTCAGCGGTGAATTATGAAACGCAAATAAGAAGAAGCACGTAAATGCTGCGATATAAGTAATTAATACATCGAACAATAACAAAGAGGCGTGAATGAAAATAAAATAAAATAATATATAACTAAGAGCTATTGTACACTAAGAGGCGTGAAAAAAATAAATAAAAATAATATATAACTAAGAGCTATTTATTGGGTCGGGAGAGGATAAAGTTTCACCACTGGTCGCTTGAAAAAACCGGATTCAGTTTTCACTAGAGCAACTCTCACTACACTATCTGAACCTGGATATATTTGAGAGATTACTCCTAAAGGCCAGCTAAGCGGTGGTGCGTTATCCTGACCCACTAGCACGACTTTACCGACGGTGACGGGATTATCTGGAGTACACCATTTTTGTCGGACTTGTAGAGTGTGTAAATACTCTAGATGCCATTTTTTCCAATATGACCTAACTAAGTTATCTAGTAGTTGTTTGCGTGTACAAAGACTCCGCGTATCGTCAGCAATGTCCGATACCGGAAGATACTGGAGTGGTGATGACATTAAAAAATGTGCTGGTGTCAGCGCCTCAGGATACGGATCCTCAGACATAACACAAAGTGGCCGGGAATTGAGCAACGCTTCGATCTGTGTAAGAACTGTGAAGAGTTCCTCGTAAGTCAACAACTGACTTCCGATTACGCGGTATAGATGTGTTTTAAAACATTTTATATTGCTTTCCCAGATCCCTCCAACGTGCGGGCTATGCGGTGGAATTAATTTCCAACAAATGCGTCGTTTAATAAGCTCATCCTTTATAGCGTTTTGATAGTCCGAGGACAAGATTAATTTATAAAATTCATCTAACTGTGCCTTGGCACCTATGAAGTTCGAGCCGTTGTCGGAATACAGACAAGATACGGGTCCTCGACGTGCTATAAAACGTTTGAATGCAGCTAGGAAGATGTCCGAGGATAAATCTGATGCTAGTTCGATATGAACAGCTTTAGTTGTCAAGCAGACAAAAATACAGATGTAGGCCTTTTGCGACCTTTGTCCACGCTTGCGTTGGAGTGTTATATTTAGCGGACCAGCATAATCTACCCCTGTGTGTGTAAAAGCCTTTGCTTCCTGAATTCGGCAGGCTGGCAAATTAGCCATTTTAGGCGTGGGATGTAGAGGAGAAACGCGAAAGCATTTATTACATTTTCTCACTCTCCATCTAATAACGCTTCTTCCGGAAAGAATCCAAAAGCGTTGACGAAGGATTGATGAAAGTAATCCTGGCCCAGTGTGAAGATGCAATTGGTGATGGTGATCTATTATAAGGGCGACTACGTGGTCATGTTTTGGGAGCAGAGCAGGATGTTTTGCCTCGAAAGGAAGACCTGAATTGGATAATCTTCCTTCAATCCGCAAAATACCATCCTCATCTATGAAAGGACTAAGACGTTTTAACCTTTTAGAATAGCCTTTTCCTCCTTTTAGATCCGCCATTTCCTTAGCAAAATGAACATTTTGAACGGCACGAATAGCCGTGTTTTCAGCGGCAAGTAAGTCAGCGACTCCAATTGCTGGGGAACGAGGTAATCGTTTCATAAAACGGAGGCAGTATACGATGATGCGCAGAAGTTTATCCCAACGAGAGATATTTTGAGCTAATTCGTAAAAACTACAATGTACAATCTTAGCGGTAATCAAAGTTGTGGATTTAAATTCCGGGAGTACCTCATATTTTGTAGGTAAGAATGGTTGGATAGGCCAACTTGAAATGACAGAACGTAACCATGCAGGCCCGTTCCACCACAAGTCATGGGTTACCAATTGAGATGGTAACATGCCCCTAGATAGACAATCACTAGGATTCTCAATGCCTGCGATATGATAGAAATCTTGGGGTTGTACATTTTCCTGGCATTGAGCTACGCGGTTGCTCACAAATACGGACCATCTATGCGGGGAAGAGTGGATCCATGACAGGGCAATTGTAGCGTCCGAGAATGCATATGTTCCTGCGATGGTGATGCGTGAACTATAAATATCCCGAACAGTCTTTATTAACTTCGACATCAAAAGGGCAGCGCATAACTCCAAACGAGCGAGTGAAATTATCTTTGTTGGTGAAACCTTAAACTTGGAACACAATAACCTGACTGATACGTTCCCGGTTAAATCTGTGGAGTGCAAATAAATGACACAACCATAACCTTTCATACTCGCATCGCAGAAGGCGACGATGCAAACTGTACTGTCCTTTAGAACACCAATATGGCGCGGAATTCTCAAAGTCGAGAGCAAGTGAAATTCACTCGTAAGTGCAGTGAATCGTTGAATGATGCTCTCAGGAGGTACATCATCCCAACCAATATCGCACAACCAGAGCTCCTTAATGAGCAATTTGGCATACAGGATTACTGGGGCCACGATGCCTAGAACATCAAACAAACGAGCCACTAATGAAAGTATGCTTCGCTTTGTACATGTCTCTTGGACCTGCAGAGTTGTTAAGAAGAAATTGTCCTCAGCGGGTTCCCAAGATAACCCGAGAACTTTAGTACTGTTGTTCTCATTTGTGAAATCCACTGAACTTCGATGAGAATGCGGGAGGTCATTGAGTAATGCCAAAGAATTACTCGACCATTTAATTAATTCAAAGGATCCTGATTTGAATAACGAGATTAACTCTCGAGAGGTGCGGATGGCCGATTCGTCGTCAGGCATTGAATGTACCAAGTCATCCATGTAAAGTTTAGACTCGGCGACTGCAGCGGCATCAGGGTACTGAAAGCGCATGTCTGATGCTAGCTGACGAATAGTACGCAAAGCTAAATACGGACTAGGTTTGAGGCCAAATGGAAGGCGGTTGAATTGAAATACTCTAATCGTCTCGTTGCTATAGTCGCTAAAACGAAATAATATCTTTAAATATTTACGATCATTTTGAAATGTACCAATTTGTAAATACATCTGCTTTATGTCCGCGGTCATAGCTACAGGGAATAACCGGAACTCAAGTAAAAGAGAGAAAAGGTTTGCTTGTAAGTTAGGCCCAGCATATAATACATCATTCAATGATTTCCCAGTATGGGTTTTTGAACTTGCGTCGAGTACAATTCGCGGCATTGGCTTATCTGGGCGTGTGACGGCATGATGCGGTATGTAATAACCCTGGTTTGAGACGTCGATTGCGGTAATCTCAGTTAAATACTCCTTTTCAATGTATTCGTTTACTACGTTATTATAATTTTCACGAAGTTTTGGTTCTTGTTTGAATTTCTTCTCTAGAGCGATAAGTCGGCGATACGCAGTATTTCGTGAATTACCTAATTCCTTTGAATCTCCACGAAAAGGTAATGCGACCGAGTAATGTCCAGCCTCATCTCTATTTACAGATGCGCTGTATAACCTTTCGCAGGTCGTCTCCTCGGGGCTCAGGAACTGCCTAGTTGGAATCTCTTCTAGATGCCAAAAACTTTGCAGAGAAGTCTGTAAATCACCATCATTTAGAGATAGAAGTGTTAAAGTAGAATCTTCCTTTTTGGGATTTTCCATAGACATCTCGCCCATTATGATGTAGCCTAAAGTCGTTTCTAACAACGGCGGAGCGGGAGAGGGTGCGTTTATTCGACCACCTAATATAAGATACGGGAATAATTCTGCACCTAAAACAAAATCGATCGGCTTCGGTATATTCCAATCCGTGTCAGCGAGTTGAACATTTTTTAAATAAGCCAGATTTGCCGTGTCAATGTATTGCACAGGTAGGTTTTTGGTGATTTTGTCAACAACCAAAGCCTGGATATTATAAGTCTGTGAATTTACTCGTGATTGTATGATGAAATTAGTGTATCCTTTTATTGGACGCGAGCTATTGCCTACACCCTTGAGGACCGCATTGTAAAGCGGCGAGATTTTTAAATTTAATTCATCACAGCACGCTACTGTGAGCAAATGATTTTGCGATGCACTATCAATTAGACATCGTATTAACCGTTTTTCATTTTGATTTTTGTAAGCTAATACTTGGGCCGTCGACACTAAAATATTAGCACTAGGCGAATAAGATTTTGACTGGTTTCGCGCGGTAACCAGTGATATAGATGCTACTGGATGCGCATCATCTCGATTATTATCTTCAAAATGAAGTAGCGTATTATGACGTTTATTGCATTTTTTGCAATTACGCGTTGATTTGCAATTTTTTATAATGTGCGAGTAACTTAGACAGTTAATACAACCATTTTTGGTCTTTAGGAAATTAAAGCGTTCGTTGATCGGCATGCCTTTGTACTTTGGACATTCGTACAAATGTTTATGATCTTCTCTCAAACATAATAAGCAATTATTTCCAGTACTTTTAGTCAAGAAAGATTTGTAAGTCTTATTTTTATTTAAATTATTTTGACCATATCGAACAGAAGCGGTGTTGCTAGTAGTTGTACGTTCTAAAATTTTCACCTGACTCCGTAAAAATTCTACCAGATCTTGGTAAGCGGGAATTTC
>JADDOH010014092.1:0-64163 GCA_016648135.1 Agrypnia vestita | reverse complement strand
TGGCGTCTGTCTCCGCTGTCGCCACTACACGGCCGGTCGCCACTGCCACTACTGCCGCGAGGGCTACTTCCGGGACCCCACCAAGCCCATGGAACACAGGAAGGCCTGCAAACGTGAGTTCCTTGCTGATTCATTATTATAAATTACCACAGCGACGTAGTGTACCTATTTAATACTATTAAAAGTATGCTGGACTGTCCTGAACTGATTCAGATGATCTCGTGTAATATACCATGACAAACGAGACACCACGAAGCGTTCTTTTTAAGGATCCATAGGACAACACGCATGCATCGCCTTGGATTTTTTTTTCAGTATTTGTAGACATTTTTAATTGTAGGAGCATACCCTAATTAAAGAATTACTTAGTCTTAGGATATACCAATAGAATTAATTACAGTTTAATGGATTAAATTTTTACTTATTTTTTGTTCCCCATGAATTATATATATTTATTTATTATAAAGTATCCTAATTATTATTCATGTCTCTTTTAAATATGTTTTGATTTTATCTTTAATTTTTGGTTTATTTCTACGGTTTACACCTATTACAATAAAAAAAATCTTATACATATCTAGATAACAGTGTACATTATATATGTTTTTTTTTTTTAATTAAATAGAGATGCGAACACGGAATACGTGTCACATCAATATTCTTACTATTTTCAAACTAAGCTAAACGCTTGTGCTATGAAAATAGGACTAACTTGCTAGTCTGGGCTGAGATTCGAACCCGCGACCATCGGATCACGAGGCGAGTGTCCTAAATGTAAATGTATATCTTCAAACATGATCATTTAAAAATGTACACATATACAAATACACATACGAAATTTATAAAACAATGTCTTTTATAATTATTGTTGCATCGTTGTTTTTTTGTTTGCTAGGGGATGTGATTATGCAAGAATATTGCGTATGTAAAATGTGCCTTAAATAGACGCGAGGGAGACATTCATTCCCCTCTCATAAAAACGGAGTTTTGTTAATCTCTGTACAAATTAATACTCTGTGACAGAATGTTTAAAAAAAAATTTTTTTTTGCTAAATACATATATCCCAAATTAAGTAAAGACAATTATAAAATGTATATTAGTATAAACAAAGACATGTGTTCATATATGTTTTAACAAAATTTAATCAAATAAATTAATGGTAAATATTCATTAAGGAGATATCGCTAACGACTTAAGTTAACGCTGAGAATATCTGCAATTTGTGCATACTCGTTTCCTAAGATGGAAAGTCTGCTGATCGTGGAGTATATTTGGTGAGAAGTGTTGCTTTTGTGTGGTGACAGAATGCTTGTGAACGGGTATTTCTGGCCGGATTGCGAAAAGATATGGATGATAAGAGCTTCGGGGAATCCAAGTTTCGTACATCGATGACATTTTCAACATATCCATGACGTGCAAGCTAATATGTCTTCACATCAAAAACCAATCACGTAAATTTTATAATTCTTATAAAATATTTATGACTGTAACTAAACCGGTTGTCAACTGAATCGGGTTCGTGATGATTCTAATCACACGTCACCGGGTATAATGCAACACATCGGCTGCACAATGCAGCTGGGCAGATGCTGGAGCAGAGAGTGTCAGCGCTGTCTGGCCAATCAGAGCCGAGCCGCTCCGGGCGCTCATCAATAATGGTCCCATTGACAGATGTGTTGATGGAGCTCCACCCACGTGAATCTCAACTGTTACTAAATCACCGCTGGCGTAATGGCTTTATTACCACGCTGGGTGCACACGGGCGTACAGACTGCATTTGAGTTAAACTTCTAAGCGAATTCAATCGGTCAAAGTTCGCAGGCAAAGCCGTGTAATGTGTTATAATGTAAATATGCCGCGCCACTCATCGCGTCCTCTGGCGCAGCAGATGATTTAACGTAGAATGTATTTTATTGAACTTCTGGTACCGACACTGATGTATGGAAGTGAAGCCTGGAGCTGGCAGAAGAGGAATGAAAGTTGACTGAATGCGGTGACTAAGACGCTTGTGTGGAAAATCTTTGGTCGATAGAGTGAGCAATGAACGAATTAGAAGTGAATGCAATGCTGGCTGTAGTGTGGTAGATAGAATAAAGAAAGGGGTGCTGAGATGGTTTGGTCATGTGGAACGTATGAAGGAGGAAAGGATGGTTAAGAAAATATATGAGTCGAGTGTTGAAGGCAACAGGAATAGAGGGCGTCATGATCAGGTACTACAAGTTTTGAGGATGGCCCTGTTAAAAGCCGCAACAACCGTAGAACGTGTATGAGAAGATGTATGAATGTGGCCGAAGCAAAAGTGGTGTGCCAGGATAGAAGAGTGTGGCGTTTAATCCTCTCTGCCTACCCCTGCGGTGAAACGGCGTGATGGTTAGTTAGTTAGAATTGATGTCGTATCATATTCCTGCTTAATGTTAATCCTAGGATTTGTCTGCACCAAGCACTTGGTCTCTCCACTCGTCTCTGTCACCTGCCAGCCTCTTCATTTCTTGGTAGGTGCCACTAAGCCAAAAGGCAGTAAATCCAACAGTTTTTTTTTTTTGTACCGGTAGTCTTGCTTCTTTTGACAGATTCTTATTGGCCATAATTGCATTTAGTGCACCGTTAACTTAGTTTCCCTCAGTTACTTACTTACTTACCATCACGCCGTTTCCCCGCGGGGGTAGGCAGAGAGGATAGAGCGCCATACCCTTCTGTCCTGACATACAACTTTCGCTTCGTCTACATTCATACATCTTCGCATGCAAGCTCGACGGTTGTTCAGGCTTCTAACAGGACCATCTTCCAGTATCTGGTTAATCTGGTCACGCCACGTCTTCCGTGGTCGCCCTCTCTTTCTGGCGCCGTCAACACTTGCATCATACATCTTTCTTACCATTCTTTCCTCGTTCATTCGCTCAACATGCCCAAACCACCTGAGCGACCCTATTTTTATTCTCTGTATTATGCTACGATCAGCTTTACATTCATTCCTAATAGCTTCATTCTTTACTCTATCATACATGGATCGGTTACTCTCCTAAAAGACGTTCAGCTTGCCATTTGCCACTCAATATTCTTCTACACGAAAATTTAAATAAATCCAGAAGTCGAATTAAAAATGGTGTGAAAACACATTTGTTTAACGATTATAGATAGTTACTAAAAATACCCTAACTCGTTGTGTAATAATGTCCGCACAGCTGACAGGAGACCGCTCCTATCGCGCTTCCGTCCCGGCGGGCGGCCGTAATAACAGTTATTAGCGCCGGCCCGACCGCCACAACCTTCGAACCCTTCAACCCTGGAGCGTACAATTACCACCTCAATATTCATCGAAGAGTTAATAACCGATGTGTGTTTTTTGAAATAAGTGATACGAGTAACAAGGGCCTGAGAAGAATTCGCAAAAATATTTGAATAAATTAAATTTTCAAAATAAATAACAAGTTTTTACTCCCTTTCTTTTAACTCGTGGCGTCTGCTTACTTGTTTCCTTGACGAAAAAACTTTGGATCGATTTTTAACAATTTTCCCGTGATCCATTCGAGCTGAAACTTTGCAAGCAGACTCGTGGCGACGATCAAGAAGACCTTTCAAATTTTCGTTAAAAAAAATTAATAATTGTAGTATATTTTCGAATTTTTAGAAATTTTATTGTTTTTTCAAATTGGAATCATTAGAAAGCTTATTCGTCGAACTGAACAAAACCCAGGATTGCGCACATTGGCACAGCTGGTTCCACTGTGGTCATCTTCGGCTAACCCTCACGACTGTGGATCCTCTAGGACTGAAGCAGCCAGCCTTGTATCTACAAATTTCTGGATCACCTCTGGCTTGAGAGGGTAGTCTGCGGTGGTCTATTGGATGCCACTGTGCGGTATCCTCTTGCAGTTAAGTTTATCTCCTCCAGATAGTGCCCAGGTAAAGATCTTAATGTTAGTTCTTGAAGATTTGTTATTATAGGCTTTTATGCTTTTTTCCCCCCCACAAGAAAACGTTTACAGAACTAAGAAAAACATTCGAGACTTAAGATTAATAATGTTTAAACGCGAAAGCAACTGAGTTAACTATTTAGATATAGAGAGAAAATATAAGTATGAATTTACGGTACTGCAGCCTGTTGTGAAACATTTACTTTATGTCCGCAATATATCACCACGATGATTTGTTCATTTATACAACAATTTTGCAAATACACAGTCCGTTCAATTGATTAACCTAATCCAAAAACATAAATGCAAATTTATTCCGAGCGATTTCATACGCAGTGCATATTCAGGAATGTTTCATCAGCTATTCGATGAATAATTTTCCTATTACTTTCACCTACAAATGCATAACATTAACCCATGCAATAGTGAAAAAGGGGTCGTGTATTTAATGCTTAGTCAACTGTATTTTCCGATTTTATTATGTTTTTTTTATTCATTAAATCCAAATAAAATTCTAACGATAGACCAATTAAATTATTTTCGACCACCGATTGACCTTTCTTTAAAGATAAAGTTAAAATGCGGTACTTCAAATATGTGTAGAGATTACAGGGTGATCGAATCAATTAATTTTGTAGAATATGCTAGGTTGGGCACTTGGGCACAAGACCTGCGAGGGAGTGGTCCTCAAAGATACAGAAGAATTACTAGGGTAAAGTTGCATCAATTCAATTTCAATTCAATTCAATTCAATTTAATTTATTTAATAATATGTACATTACAAACAAAGTGTTTAAGGCATACATATTATGGAAGTATACATCAAAATAAAAATATATAATAAATTAAAAATAACATAAAATCTGGTCAAAGGTGTAGGAGAATCCCACTTCGGAAAACCCCCTCAGACACATGGAATATATCAATACCCAAAGCGATTTTGTTCAGCATAGCTGTGGCTCTTCCAACAGGCATAACCATCGGCAGGTTGGTCCTGTATATTGGAATGTGAAACAATCTATGCTGACGATGCCTAATGTAATTATCAGGAACTTACAAACCAATGCTCTGCATAATTTCAGGATTATCGATCATACCGCGCAACAATCGATAAAAATGTGTAATCAAATACACATTCCTTCTAGCCTCTAGACTATTGTACCCAAGCATACCCTGGAGAAACTCGGTTGGGTAAAGCCAAGGATAATGCCCGTACTCTCTCATGAAGAGGTATCTCAGAAACTTATTTTGCATCGATGATGTAGTAGTACTAGGTAGTCTGACGAGCTCTTAGGGCAGTTAAATTGAAGAGAGCTGCCAAAGATGGATGAAAATAGCGACAAATTTTACAGACTACGTTCAAATTCGATAAAGATTTTAACATGACTGGAAGATTCGATTCTGGTCTAATAAATTCTAGGCTCCTTGGTGTGGTGATCTATGAATAGAAAATTTTGCTGTATGGCGGTCGAGTTCTTCTACATGTCAAAAATTACATTAGAGGACAACTCACCCCTCATTTGTGCTTTTCTATGTTCGTTTATTTAGATCTCATTGTTTTTTATGGAAGCGCAATTCTGATTTCGCAAATTCTAGGCATCTTGCACATTCTTCGTGCATTGATTGTTCCACATTTGACACCAAGGCCTACCTCAATCCAGTCGGCACACCCATTATGAAAGATATTTAGGGGAGGGGGGGGCATAGTGTGATACTTAAGACTCAAACATACCTACAAGATAAAATATTACGATAAAACAACAACTTTTGACTCAATATCATGGTTTAATGCATTGCGAACGACTGTGGATATGTTTTTCACGATTACGTTAAAAAATCTACGATATGTGAATAGGTACATAAATGTATTGTTACTTTAACAACAAAACATAAACTGACAAAATCTTACCTTTTTCACAGACAATCTTGTACTTTTAATTATGAAGTCCAGAAGGTACTGCTTCAAAACGAAAAATTAAACACCACAATATATAATTGAGTTCGATAAAGAATTGCTGTTTAATTTCACGTATTTTTTTTAACAAAAACACTATTTTTTAGTGTTTTTTTATATAGCATAAACGGCTGTCGAAATGGCATGGATCGAACATGAAGGTCACGTGCCGACTGACTACCAATTAATGCGAGCTCTTTGAAACATTGCAGGGCTTTCATTCGAGCTGTCATAGGGATTTCCCGCTATGCCCCGCTATCCCACTATGCCCCCCCTCCCCTACTCACATTTTGATATACTTGACGATACTCCATATTTATTTGATCTTTCTTTGATCTGTTAAGTGGAAGTTACTCTCTTCCTCTCCAACCTCCTACTCCAGTATCCTCTTTATGGATGATGTGTCTGAATAATTAAAAGAGGCGTCTCAACAGATTGTGGACGATCTATCCTCATTTTTTCCAAAATTCAGGCATTTTACGTTTTACAACGTTGTCCCCGGCGAATAGCTATGATGATATTTCTTTTTCCTGCAGAAGTCAAAATGCTCCACAGTTTTTTTATTTATATATATATATATATATATATATATAGGATATATATAGATAGAGATTATTTATTAATTTTTTGATATTTATTACATTGTAGATATGCCAAACTGCACAGCAGTTTTACGGCATGGTTGCCTTCAATATTTGACAATAATTTTTATTTGATAATGAAGATAGTTGGTCATTATCGAGTGTTGCATGTTTTTTTACAAAATGATACATGATACGTAATTATAGATTAATGTAAGATTAGGTACATAGCTTTAATATATATTCTTTTAGCTTGTACTTTTTCGAAGCCAATGGAGTTTTTTTTTGTCTTGCTTCATCTCAAAGAATTATTTATCTAATTTATTAAAGATTCTTGGCACAATATAATCTCTTTTTCTTTCGCCATACACGTTGTTAGTGATTGGTATTCTCATTGTTCGTCCTGTCGATCTGGTTGCATAGTTATGGTGCGTGTCAGTGTGTATATTAATTTTTTCTTAAGTTTTTCTATGGTGAATTTTCGATCGTCTTTACTTTCTAGTTTATTTTACAAGTACATAGACCCACTTGGCGATTAACTTTTACATAAATTATGATTAAACGTTTGGTACCTACCAAACGTACTGCAATCAATGTTTAAATTACGTACAGTGTTGTGTAGTAGAAATTTCAGATTGGACAAGACTAATGATCTGAATACATATACGTTTCTGTGCTGAAAAGAATGACTCTGCCAACAAACCGGACGAGCTCTTGTCGACAAATTAGATTTCAAGGATTTGTTTGTTTGGTGTTCCTCCTTTTGCTGGAGAAGATTTGTTGTATGGAAATCTGGGATCCGAAATAAAACTCCAGAATGTTATTTTTGGTTAAATTGTTCCGTACAAATTACAACAATACTACAATTACAAGCGACAAGCTATAAACAGCGGTTCCAATTAGCTCTCCAAGTCTGTGCTTCGTAATAATGACTGCGCGCCCGCACAGTGACCCGCTTTTGTCATTCTCTGTCTGTCTCCCGTTCTTTTCTTGTGATTTGAAGACAGACGTCCATTCAGATACATTACAGTTTGTTTTTCTGTATGTGCATACGGTTCAAAGCACCAAAAACAAAGATATATTCTTACAGTTTAAACACAATAAAGAAAAATCACACACCAAAATAAAAATAAGCACATTTTAAAATAACTACATATTCACAGAAATTTGATTAAATAAAACACTTTATGATGTAAAAAAAATATATTCAACAAACCTATGAGTAAAATAGTAAAATATCGGCAGATTTTAATATATAAACTATTACTGCCTTAGAATCGACCAAAATTGTGAAGCTGTCTTGGAATACGTCTACAAACTCACTGTACTCATTGCCTAGGCTTTGCAGTCTAGGCAGTAATAAGTGTATGTGGTAATTTGTTCGCATTTATTAATTATTCTTCTTCTTCATGTGCCCTGTCGGGTCCCCCCGACGTCGGCGATCATCTATGAGAAAGTTTCCCTGTCCAGGGCAGTGCGGAACAGCTCTTCCACGCTTCTCATCCCGGTCCACTCTCGAATGTTTCAAAGCCAGGAACGCCGCCTCCTTTTGACCCCTCTGCGGCCCTCAATCTTCCCCTTCATGACAAGCTGAAGGATGGAGTACTTTTCGCCTCTCATTATATGACCAAAATATGAAATTCTTATCTCCGATACACGCTCGCAACAAGGTGAATGAAAATAGGGCAATAAAAGTGAGAAATGGATGGAATTTTACGACGCTTAATGAGTTTCTGATCGGACCCCAATAATTATTTTGCATTGGGAATATGGGAAAATGTCCGCTCTGAAAATATGGCGGGGCCGATTATCGAAATACCTTTTTACGGTTTTAATGGCGCCCGATTTGCGCCACGCAGGCCCGGGGCTGTGGAGGCATTATCGTCTGTGTACGGAATTGTCTGCCACAGATTGTGACGTCAATATTTTTTTAAATATCGCTGTTTTTGTACGAATACATTCACATTCTGAATGGGTCAGAAACAACACAACTCCGTGTACTGTTATATTTGTAGAAAATATTTGTTATGACACACATTTTATACGAACCGTTTGGATGTGTATCACAGCGTCATCGGAAGAGCGCCCTATTGCCGCGGTGGTCAGTACGAACTGATTATTTCTTGCACGGTCAGAGATTCTATTTAAATTTTTGTCCAGAGAACAAAGTCATCACTATCAATGATAATAATATTGAAATAGTAGATGAATATATATACCTAGGACACAAGATAAAAATGAACAAAGATAACCAAACAGCAGAATTGCCAAGACGAATAGGAATGAGCTAGGCTGCTTTTGGCAAACTCAAACATATCTTCGAGAACAAACAGATCCCAATTAGCCTAAAAAGAAAAGCCTTTGAATCATGCATACTGCCAGTGATGATGTATGGAGTGGAGACTATGGCCCTTACAAAGAAAAGTGTAGAAAATCTCAAATGCACGCAACCATCCATGGAGAGATCCATGCTTGGAGTAAGCCTAAGAGATTAGAACGACGAAATTAGGCGCAGAACTAAAGAAGTGGATATCATGGATCGTCAATGGGCAGGACACGTTGCAAGACAGTATACTACAAGATGGCCTCCCAGAGTTCTGAAATGGAGACCTTGGGAAAATATTGGGAGGCATCGGAAGACCTCAAAAGAGATGGGCCGATGATGTTGTTGCTGTGGGGGGAAATAAATGGCTACAATTAGCCCACAACGGGGAAGAATGGAATAATAAGGAAGAGGCCTATATCCAGTGGAAAGACGAAGGCTGATGAAGAAGAAGAAGAAGACAGATTCTATGCACTGCGTGGAAGTGTGTTGCTTTCTTCGACGTTTGGTGTCGTTAGTGTGCTCTTGTTGCGTGACGTCTTTGGGAATTTCTGCCAATGACGTCGTGCAATGGCAGCCATTTTAATTTTTATGTACCCAAGCATAGGCACGTGTGTTGATTTACTAATATCTACCCATGTAGAGATTCTATAAATATCAACGATATCTCATTTGAAAGATAAAAAAAACTTATCCATAAAAACCAAGTTTTTATTTTACTCCCTTTCTTTGTAAATTAAGTTTACCATCACGTAATTAAATAATTGATTGACTGAAAATGAAACATGTCTAGACAAATATCTATGTCAAAAATCTCTAAAAATATCTCTTTATTATTTGATTTCTTCCCAAAAAACCGAAGTGTGCTGTCATCTGTGAACCAATTGTCATAAATTTTCGAAATTCGTAGTGAAGTATCTATTACACCTACCGACGGAGTAATTCATATTTTAAATATTCCGTGACGTTATCAGGTCGATGTTGGTAATCAAACTTTTGGAATGATTCCAATTTGAAAAAACAATTCAAATCAAAAATTGATACAAAGTTTTTTCGACGGCACGCAGGCAAGCAAGCAAGCAGACGTCACGAGTTAATATAAAGGGAGTAATAAAAAGTAACCCACAAAACCAAGTTTTTACTATACTTCCTTTCTTTGTAAAATATAACAATAATTAAAGACGAAATAAAACATACAACATAACACTAAACTTACAGGAATTTAATATATTTCTAAAATGTCAGATGTTTTGAGATGTCAAGATTTTGATAGATTCAATTATCATCAATATCGTACCTTATGAATTTCCAGCGTCAAATGATTTAGTCAGAATCAGATTTGAGTAATGTAGAATTCTTCAAAACTGAGCAGAAATCTAAAAGAAATAAATGATTATTTGATTTCTCCCCCCAATTTTGCAGTCATCTGTGAACCAATTGTTATAAATTTTCGAAATTCGTAGTTATGTACCTATTACTTCGACGGAGTAATTCAAATTTTAAATATTCCGTGGCGTCGTCGTTAGGCCGCTGATGGTAGTAATCAAACATTTGTATTGTTTCCAATTATAAAAAACCAATAAAATTTCTAAAAATCCAAAATTATACTATAATTATTAATTTTTTTGACTAAAATTTGATAGATCTTTTTGATCGTCGCCACGAGTCTGCTTGCAAAGTTTCAGCTCGATTGGATCACGGGAAAAGGGTTAAAAATCGATCCAAAGTTTTTTCATCAAGAAAACAAGCAAGCAGATGCCACGAGTTAAAAGAAAGGAAGTAATAAAGATCAATACTACGTTAAATATTTAACCAAAATTTAAAAAGGACCAAAAATAATTGTTAAAAAAATTACCAAAAAAATAGTTTTTTTAGTTTATTAGCCATAAAAACTTTTCGTTGACATAATTTTTTTATTCTTTTAGATATTTGCTAAAAGTAAACATCAAAATGGAAAAAATAACTAGAAAATGGCATATAGGGGGTGTTTTTTCGATGCGATTGATAATATTTTAGGCTATTAAAGGCTCCTACACCAGTCAATGGACACACTGCATATGTCGTCTTTATTTCCTTTTCCCTTGGGATATCTTTTTCCCTTAGGATAGGACCACTCTCGATGTTCCAGGTTTTTAAACCTCCTCCATTCATTGGTTGGGATATTTCGTCTTGCACAATCTTTTCCATTGCCCTGATAATATCATCTTTCCACTAGAACTTAACGTACCGGTATTGTACTCGTACATATCATACGCACATTATAATACATAGCTAGTTATACACCTTTTTGTAGTGATGGGTCCGCTCTGTACTTACTACTACAATGTAGTACTTCATTACATTGAAGTGCACACTTCGCACGATTTGAAGTGTAGTGCACACTACAAACTACAAACACCAAAGTTATTGAAAGTATAAACTTTAAATAGTACACTTCATTTCAAAGCGAACACTACAAAGTACACACACTTCAATGTTATCGAAAGTATGAGAAATATACTTTAGTGCATTAACAACCCATGAAGAAATTTTTGGGAAGTTGATGTACCTAATCGAAGAAATCTCTGGAAACTGTAACAACAACAATCGAATGAAGAAATCTGGCTGGCGACCTTTTTTTTTTACCCTACTTAAATATTTTTCTCGCCAAATTTTTATTTGGGAAAAAAATACTTCACTTCATTTAAAAATTTACTTCACTAGTACTACAATTACTTCATTCCATTACTTCACTTCATTAATATTACAATTACTTCACTTCATTTACTTCACTTCATTTCGTAGTACTACAATTACTTCACTTCAAGTAGTTTTTACTACAATTGTAGTGTACACCTTGTAGTCTTCACACTGATGAACGTTTGTGTGTTGTAGCCTTCATTTTGAAATGTAGTTTTTCCCTTCGCTACCTTTTTGATCTTTGCGAACAACGTGGTTAATAAAGTCAATTTGACGGTACATGACACTTGTAAGAAATGCTTACTCTGCGAAATTTGTTCTGATATTTTCTGCAAGCAAGGAAACTTCAGCTACTATCTCTTTAATTCCCCACTGCAAAGGCTTCCTAGACTAGCAAACAGATACGAGCAACTGGACGTCTTTGCCAATAAATGTATAATATTCAAACATATATTAAAAGCTGTACTGAAAAATTACTAGTATTTGTCGAATTGGACTTAAATAATTGATTTGTATGTATGTATATTTTATTATTAATTTGTTTTTAAATTTCTATATTATTATGTTTTTCTTGTGCTTCTTGCCTTTTACTATATAATATATTTATCTTTATTTGTTTGTATCTGTATTCTAAGTATTTTCTTCTCACTTTATCATTACTATGCTTACATGTATTATGTTTTTTTCTCTTCTCTAAACTACATACCTATTATGTTAATGTATGTATATTGTAAAAGCCCTATAGGGCGTTAATTAATAATAAATAAAATAAAATAAAGTTTTATCATTTTCTCTCATTTTCTTTTATTACATTAAAGCGAATGAATTTATTACATTAATCATAAATAATCCAGCGTTTTGAAGAAGATAATAAGTCGCCGATCTCCATAAGTATTGATAATAGAACGTATTACAATATTTTTGAGTTATAATTTAGGTAAAAGTCTGCCTAGCTCTGTAATATCATGTATATCTCAAATAACAAAAATATTTTATAGAGGAAAAATGTTGCCGCCGAAATTTAACACCTTCAGCATCTTTTTTACCGAATTTAATATTCCTCATTTATTTAATCATCACGTCTCATAAGAAGATAACCTAATTGGAGAGAAGCTTAATGGTTGTTAATAATATAATTTGTAAACCGAGGTTTATCGGCTTTGCCATCAACACAGTGCTAATAGCTAATAAATATTCTATGTCTTCTAGAGCAGGGCTTCTCAATCCAGGAGCTACAGTCCGAGAAATATTTCAGTAATTGAAAAAAAAAACTAGTATACTATACTGTGAACCCTATTGCAGGTCTTATTATTATTATTTAACAGGCAGGCAGCTATTGCTGGTGGGCCCGTGTCAAGCATCTAATTACTTATCATCAGAGCTAATGTATTGTCATGAGTGGTCATATACACATTACAAAATACTCTAGACTGATCGAAACAAACCTCAAATTCTTTTTTTTTCATTTGTAATAATTAATATAGTATTGCTAGGTAGGATCCCATTAAGTTGTATTCTTTCTCTTGGTTTTATGGTCTTATCTCCATGGTCTTATCTCCAAAGAAGATGAAACTAAAACACAAAGTATAATGTCGGTAAAAAAAAATTGATTATTTTATTTGTATAAATCTACTTTCATCTGAGTTTTTTTTTCACCAACACGTTTCAGAAATTACCATCCATCATCAGGGTGCTGTATAACTGGCAAATAATTCGGAAGGAAATGTCTTTTGTTACCTGCTTTTACAAATCATTTGAAAAATTATTTATAAAAATATTATTACTGAAGTTCTTGATTACTCGAAATTATTGGGAAAAAATTTAAAATTGGGCTCGTAGTCAAATTCAATTGATTATCAATAATATTTTGTTTACTTTTACACGCTTTACTAATTTCTAATGATTCTAAATTATTCAATTTCAGACCAAAATTATTTATGTGTAAAATAGGAAGTCCTACATTTTTATCAAAACCGTGATCATTTTCTAATAAATGATTTGCAAATTCAGAAAAACCATGATTATTCAGACATCTAGATGTCTGAATAATCATGGTTTATACTTATATATACAGCACCCTGATGATGGAATGGTAATTTCTGAACCATGTTGGTGAAAAAAAACTCAGATTAAAGTAGATTTATACAAATAAAATAATCAATATTTTTTTTAAATGTCAATCTACAATGTTGCTCAATCAATTGAAAAATATAATGTCGGTATTTATTGTACAAAGTAGTATATCAATGACTGGATGCAGCAAAAAAGAACGCGCACACGTGCGCGCGGGTATTCAAACCTTCCTATCCTGACAGGCGTTACCATGCATGCACACACATACACCCAAGTGTCCCGTTCACGCATGCGCCTGTCATTAAATTCTGACACACTCACAGATATTACAGTTAAAAATAAAATATTTTTTGTTGTCGCAATTGGTTTTGTCTATAGCTGTAGTAATTTTAGAGTAATATCAATATTATTGATTGATTTTATCGAGTACTTCCGACGAATCGATGAAGATACCTGTATAATTATTTGATTTGTCCAATTTAGTTTGCAAGATGGTGAATTTTTTGTCTTGTGTGCATATTCCCCCAGTGAACCCGAATGGGTTCTCATTTATTATATAATTGACTTTGTGATTGAGTTCTTGACTGCTTATTATTTATATTATTGTTTACTTGACTGCTTATTCTATATACTGTATATGGAATGTGTGGGATTGCACGAACCTCCCCACATTCTGGAATAAAGCTATATTTATTTATTTATTTATTTATTAACTAAGATTTGATGTATTAGATTTTCTTTTCTTTCCTTCCAATTGTTATATAATTAGATCACACTACCTATACCTATGATTGTAAGTGGTTATCCCTCACCATACACAAGAATATAATTCTTTTTGGTGAGGTATACACACACAAAAAATATCGATTTGTAAACATTTATGTATGATTGTAGAAGAAAAAAAATATGGCAGTTGTGACTTTGTGGTGGTTGCACCATGATGATAATTACTTTAATTTAATCTTAATCAAATTTTGTAACACACACATGTTGAGTTACATTTATCACTACTATAGTTTCGAGAGGACCAGTCCCTCTCGTCACCAGGTTTTTAACTAAAATATCTTAATTATTAACTTATCTATTAAACCTGATGATGACAGGAACTGCTCCTCTTGAAAATATATTAACGATAAATATATCTCAACGTATTTATATCTTTTTCAGCCTTCATTTCTCCACTGCTGGATATAGGCCTCTTCCATACCCTTCCATTCTTCCTTGTTATTTTCTAATTGTAGCCATTTCCCTCCACAAGTGTTATATCGTCGGCTCATCTCTTTGGAGGTATTACAACGCCTCTTTTACTCTCCCAAGGTCCTCACTTCAGAACTCTGTCAGTCCATCTTGTAGCATCTTGCCTTGCAACATGTCCTACCCGTTGCCCTTTTAGCTTCGCTACACGATCCATGATATCCGCTACTCTAGTTCTGCGCCTAATTTCATAATTTCTAATTCTCTCTCTCGTAGGCTTACTCCAAGCATGGATCTCTCCATGGATTGTTGTGTGCATTTGAGCTTTTCTACACTTTTCTTTGTAAGGGCCATCTTTGTAAGGGACATCTTGTCTCCTCTCCATACTTCATCACTGGCAGTATGCACGATTCAAAGAGTAGCTTGTTGGTCTTGTGGTTAGGACACTCGCCTCGTGATCCAAAGGTCGCGGGTTCGAACCTCACTCCAGACTAGCAAGTTAGTCCTATTTTCATAGCACAAGCGTTTAGCTTAGTTTGAAAATAGTAAGAATATTGATGTAACACGTATTCCGTGTTCGCATCTCTATATTTTTTAAAAAAAAGGCTTTTCTTTTAAGGATCTCTTTGTTATCGAAAATATTTTTGAGTTTGCCAAAAGCAGCCCAGCTCATTTCTATTCGTCTTGGCAATTCTGGTGTTGTTTTCTTCTTGGTGTGTATATTACAAAGTTTAATTTAGTGTCAATTAAAATAATCAGAGTTATAGTTTTCACTATAATTTTTATTAAAAATATACCTGAGATAGTAACTGTACTGTACTTCTACATTTTTTTCTTATTATTATTCGTTTTCTTTTTTCTACTTTATCCCCTACATCCTTATCGTCATGGGACCTATCGTTTGAACATTACACATCCTATGCATTCTATTCCATTTGTCCTGCGCTGTGTCGGTCACTTGGAGACAACTATAGATCCATCTTCCATTGCAAAGTCTTTCCGCAGGTCTCTGAAGTAATAATAAACCGTAAATAAATGTAATTTGGCTTTGTCTTTTTTCTTTCAAAAATCCAAAAAAGTGAGCTTTATTTTTTATCAGATTTGGGTTATTATATATAAATGCTTGACAAGCACTGCTGTAGAGCTTGGAAAGTGTATTGGGAGAGATTAAATTCAGTTAATGAATTAATATTTTATAGGTCTGCAAAAGGATAAACATTTTGTGTAATGTTTATTTTTATTGCAATAATTTAGCTTAATCAATAATTGAGGCCTAATAATAGGTCTTGCGAATCTTCCATTAATAAATAATTAGTATCGATTTTTTGCTCTGAGTAGAGACCAGCTTTATTTCTCAGCTTTATTGTTAAGTGCTACTAACTAATATAGTTAGACCGTATTCAAAAGAATGTGCGCAAAAATGTGTGTGTTATTACGATGTAAAAAATTAACACAAACAGAAATTTTTCTAGTAAGTAAGTAACCTTTTTTTGAACTAAAAAATATATTTTAAAAATGAGGTTAAACACAACACTGTTTTATTCCACTATATATATTTTTTGAATTGTTAGAACGTTTGCGAGATTTCTCCCATTGTCAATAACAACACGTTTACAACTAAATTAAAAATAATTCGAGACAGTATTTATAGGGATTGGGTGGGTGTAATGATGGTGGAGGTCAGGGGCGGGGTTAGAATGGATAGGAGTGCAGAGGTTATGGGTGATATCTGGATGTTAATTATATTTCTATTATTTATTTATTTTTAAATAAAATAATAATTTATAAAATATATACATATTTGGAATGTCATATGGAGGCTTGCAATACGGGCTTGCCAGGCAACTTTCCCCCGCTTTCTTCTTACCGGACAAAGCTAGAGAATGGTCTTTTGATTGTGGTCGACCTATAGTAAAGCTGATCTGCAATGCTTGGTGACCAGGTTGTCTGCTGTGTGCATTCTGATGAATGTTAGCATGTCGAAAGTGATGGTATTCGAAAGACGCGAAAGAGTGACTAAGCGTGGTGTCATAGTAAACAACGAAAGCTAAAAATAAGTGAACGAGTGCATTAACACTTTTTTTAGTATAATCAATAAAAATATACTTAGTTTTTACCACTTTTATATTGAAAAATATCAACATGTTTCAGAGCCCATGGCTCCTTCGTCAGGATACAATCGTATACTAACAAATTAAATTCAAAAATCGAAGTATAGACAGTCAAAACGTAGAAAAAATATAAATGGAAAATGAATAATAATAAAGTACCTGCTTAACATGAAAATAAATTTAAAAGATGAATATTTGTAAAAAGGATCTGGTTATTTATAATATTCAATTTACTATTAACACTTTATATTATTTCAAAAAATTTCTAATTTATCAAACTGTGATTCTGTAAAATTTGTGTGTTAAATTTGTAAACCCTTTTTAATTAATATAAAAAGAATTATCTATAGTCAAAAAAAAGGTTAGAAAATTCGGAATAATTATTGCTATTTAAACACCTTAAGTGTTCCTTAACTCTAAAATTAAAATCTGTACACGTTTTTACAGATCAATTTATAAACACCCGATTTTTTAAAAAATTATCCTCATCCTTATTATTTAATATGTATTTTTTAATTTATTATTATTACCCATAGAAAGCTGGTTAAATGATATTTAGGATTTTTTTTTAAATATTAATAGTTTATTTAGAGAGGTTATATTATTAAACTCGAAAATATATAGCAGCACGCGGTACTAGCGGGCGAGCCGATCATCTTATATTGAATTTCAACAGGTGGCACTATGAGTCCATTCAACATACTATTAAATGATACAAAATTTTGATTATTTTTTCTAAAATAAATTAAGTCATATTCTCGATGGATATAAACAGGGTGGCTAAGAAACAGCCTGATGATGAAGATTCAAATAATATCCATAAGTTTTAATAAATTCAAAAAATACATCTCTTTTTTTCCAAATTCAATGGCTGGAATATTCAATATTCATCGAGAATTTCCAGAACATGTAAATTCAAAGCAAATACAAAAATAACTTTCTGGAATACGTGCATCGTCTTTTACAATCGATTGTTATTCAAGTCATCCGATTGACTGAGAGTTTGAAAAGGAAATTTTAACCCAAATTTGTCATCACGGGCGCGCGGAGCCCAAATTATTCTTTTGAAATAATAATACACAAGGCGTTCCGAAATTTTATTATTCAGAAATATTTCAGGTATTTTCATAGCCTGGCTGTAGTAATACATTTGTCGGGAGCGGTAGAGGGACACGTTGGTGCATTTCACAAATCCAGCCACACTTAAATAATTTTTAGTTATGAAATAAAATTAGGTTATAGATCTGGATAAGACACTCGCTTAGGAAACCAGTGGTCAAGGAGATCCAACCTCACTCTGGGAGATTATCAAGTTTATCCAGTTTTCGAACGTTTATCTTTGTATCAAAATTGAAGTCACGCGAATTTGTTAGAAATTTAAGACAGGGACAGGGTTTAGTTGATTGTATAGACACACAATCAGCAATTACAAGGGACAAATAAAAGTGATAAGTTCTTGGGAAGTCCATCAACTACTGTATAGAAAATAGACGATAACTATGATAGTTAAAATATATCTTTACGCAATCGTTTAGTTATATTTTTTAGATTAAAACTTTTTTAAAGTGAAAGTATATTATTTATTATATCTTTTTTTTACACCATTGTTATGCTATTACTTTTTGGTTATTCATTATGAATATAATTAAGCATTAAGTTTACCCTGACAAAGGAACGTTGTTTCTGAAACCGGTTGGTTTTTACCAAAAAATAAGTGGTGATAAACTATGTTGATTCGTTTCATTATATTAGTTTCACAAGGAAACTAAATAATGTTCGTACCTGCATGTGAAATTTTTAAGTGGATTTTTATTATACTTCTATTTTATTTCATTATACCCATCCAATTCATGTAGTAACAAAAACTTTTGATGTTTGTTTACAATAAAGTATTAAGTAAAAATGTCAAAGTACTTACCGTTGATACTCAAGTAGCAGTGAATGGTACCCACCGCTTACCCAGGACCGTTCTAAGAGCAAAAGCTTCCATATCGGTCCTAATCAATCGTCTCCATATTGACTTTTTTTCTACTAACAAGCAAGACCGTACTCAAGTAGCAGTAGAAAATACAGTTTAAAATACTAGCTTTATAGTACCCTAAAATCACATTAAATTAAGGGAGGAAGAGTATTACAAGTGTCAAAGTTTCAGCACTAAAGATTGGCACTGGAAGTAAGTATTTTTCTTCTCAATCACTCCAAACATTTATGCTCACAATTAAAAGCAGCATTAAAGTAACAAAATAAAATAATCAAGAAGCTACCTTCTTTTGTACACTTAAAAGAAAGTACTATTTGAAAAAATCTAGATAATATGATCATTCGATGTCTCTGCACATTTATACAATGCACCACCGTGTAGCAGCGCCTTTTACCTTACTGAAAAAACATTAATCACTTTTGTTTGGGACGTGCTCTGAATTGAGCAGATCCACTGGAAGGGTGCAGGGGGATGAATAAAAGCTGGACGTTTAGGGCGCTAAAAGCTGGGAGAGGGTGGTTGCTTTGTGACGGACAGAGACTGCAGAAATTAGAAACAGAATATGAGATATGTGATATAAAAGAATTGAATTAGGCTGTAGGGTAGTTGATAGATGCTCAAAACAAGCATGTGCTAGCATGCCATAACAACTGTACACACTTGTTTATTATTAGTATGCTTATTTTAAGCATGCTCAAAGCTAACAATCGAACACACATGCTTATTAGAGGCATGTTCTTGTCATAGAACTAGTTCAAAATTGAAACTTTGCAAACTGAAATAGAAAATTCAAGTGAACCAATAAATCAAAACAGTACCGAGATTCCACCCGCACATTTTTGATTTTAGTTTTTATAATTTTTATTATAAGATTTGAATCATTCATTTTTTTAATAAAGTTTCATAAACATTATTTCTAGTTATATTATTTTTACATAGCGGTGACCGAGTATTCCACAGACATTCGTGATTCCTTTAATAAGTCACGAAAAGTAATGTTTTGTCATCTCCCCAACGCGCCATATTTGTTTCATCTGTCGCGGACTGAGAAGATCGCGTTGATAATCGATAAAAGCCGCGAATAACATTAGCATGCTCATGAGCCTGTTCGCACATGCTCAAAAGATACCCCTTCTGAATGTGAATGACATTAGCATGCTCACAAATCAACCGGCGGCTGATTATTGAGCGTGCCACTAATGAGCATGCTCATTACTAGCAATGTGCGTACACACACACATGCTCACGTGTCACTAATAAGCATGTGTATCAGTACCTTAACGTATGAGTGAGGAGAGGAAAGAAAAGAAAATATAAGAGAACAGTGTTAAAGGGAGCAGAAACAATGGACGTTCACGAAAGTCATGGCTCGATTAGATAGTTGAAGCAAAAGTAGTGCGCCTCGATAGAAGAGGATGGCACTGTATCCTCTCTGCCTATGCGCAAAACGTCAAGAAAATAAGTTAGGTAGTTATGTTCAATATCATTCGTTGTACGCACACTTCTTCATGATCGTAGAACAATGGCGGATGTGCAAAAAAATCCATATTGACTGGATCGTTAAAAAGTGAAAAAAAGAAGCCATCTAATGGTATATAAAAAGGGTATTTATTCTAATTAATTTAACCGTCGTTATACGAAGTCGGTATAACGACGGTTCTGATTTGCGATCGTAGAACAATGCAGCATGTGTAAAAATGTCGTTGTACTGCGCTGACTGCATTTCAGGTTTGAAAGGTATCTACTTTAAATAAATAACCCAAGTTTCAAAGGAAAACCTTTTGTCGTTATCGAGCTATGACATAAAGTGTCTTTATGTAAATAAAACTTCAAAACTTGAGAAAAATCACATGCGTCGTTATTCTACGATTATGACGACTTCGTATACGTTAATGGAACCCAGGTTGAACAAGCAAATAATTCTGCACAGGTCTTCTCAAAAAAGTTTCCTCACACTAAGGATCGCAACCCTCGGATTGTAGTCTGCTAATATACTTGACGATTCCTTACTTACCTCTTCATCTTTCTCTCTGTCCCGCACTTGGGATAGCCATTATATTAGTATAGCCAGAAGTGCCATTGATATTGTAATCGGCCTTCTACCAAAACAAAGTTCTTCAGATTACCGCGTTCTCTGCGATGTGTGCAAAAATTTAGAGGACGCTTCTCAGACAGACGATGGATGATTTATATAAAATCATTAGTTGTGCCAAATGATAAAGGAGATTTTCAAAAATTCAAAACAATGCGATGGGGCAGAGGATCGTACATGTTCTTTATCTGTATACCCGAACCCGGGTATAGGGATAAAGGACACGACATGTTCTTTATCTGCATACCCAAATATACAGATAAAGAACATGTTGGTGAGAATATAAACGAGAAAAATCAAAATATTTTGAGTTTGTTCAAATCTTTCAGAACAGTGCTGGATTTATGTCACAGAGACATTATTAATCAATTAGTGTATATTATAGATATCTCACAGAGACGAAACGAAACAATAAAGTATATTGCTCCCAAAAATTCCGTAAATCAATTGTAGATTTTCTCATTAGCGACATCTGTGGGGATTAAGGGGAATGAAAATGGCTTTGTACAGGCCGCATGGAAAAGGCGCTTACAACTCATATATGAAAGCTTCACGCAATTTGAACATATATACAACTTCCAAAAAAAAAAAAATGAATAAGCATGGTATATTCTATCATGGGTGGAAATGGCGAATGTTACAATTGTGTAAAGTGATCACTTAAGCCAACCATAAAAAGACAGGTCATAAGTCCTGTTACACCCAAATGACTTCTATACCTACTTTCCCATAATTAATACAGTTTCGTCTCTGTGAGATATCTATAATATACACTAATTGAGAAAAATCAAGTTTAAAAGACCCTTGAAAGGGTGTTCATTCAACAGGGAACGGAAAACGATTGATAATTTTGATGAAACGCAACAGAAGTGCGTGGTTCTTTTTGGCCTCGTTAATATAAGTGATAATTTTTGATTTACATTAAACAGCAACTCAGAATATCTTAAATTACTAAGCATTTTAATTGCGAAACTTCACGATGATCGATCATTCCACGGTCAATTAATCCCCCGTCAATTTTTGCCTTTCAAATCATTAAATATGCGCCGCCATTAAAATATATTCACAGGACCAGAGATAAAATTGAAATTCAGGGCGATCCTTCAACGTAACCTGGTTTTCGGTTTATTCATCTCGTGCCGTGTCCTGGTGATAAATCCAACTCCGTAACTCAGCGTCTGGAGCCTCGGAGGCTGGAGATAATGATTGCTGACTAATGACTGACGACTGAGGATGGCCTGATAAAAGTTGCTCCACCGACTGCCAAAAAATGCAAGAGGATCACGAAAGACTGTCAGGTTACTGTGAAACGAATAGGCTGATACTAAATGTCACTAAATGTTTTTTTTTTTAATTTATGGTACAAATACAGTTTTTATATATAACATATCAGATTAAACATTTTTTTTAAATACTTGGTAGTCATGTAGACCTCATCAGTGAAGAGAAGCTCTTGAGTCTGATGAGGGGGCCACAGTTCTTATTCCTTGTTATAATATATAGGTACATAGTGTAGACAAGTTATTTATTAATACAGTAAAAAGGTAAATTGATAATGAAAGTATAGGAGTTATTTTGAAAAAAGCTATGGGTTTAAAGGATTTATGAATTTAAGTTTGATTTTAGGAAAATTTTAATTTTTTTGATTTGTTCTGAGAGGTTACTGATGCATCGTATCTCGATAGGTAAGTTATTATAGTAATTAATGGTTTTATAAATATAGTGATGCTGCATTTGGGTTGTTTTACATTTAGGCATTATGAATTGGTTTCCATTCCATAAAATTTCCTTCACCCGTAAAATAAATCGTGTTGTATATGAATATGCTATTGGTAATGATATGGTCAGAGATGTGGACGAGATACGGGACTTAGGATTGTTGCTAGACTCCAAAATGAATTTCAACCGGCACATTGACACGATTTTCGGTAAAGCATTCAAAATTTCCGGCTTCAAATGCGTCTTGGCAAACCATTCAGGCAAATTAGTACATTTAGGAGACTATACATAACCTATATTCGACCTCACCTCGAATTTTGCTCAACAATATGGTCACCCACATATAAATTTAATATCAACAGAATCGAAAACGTTCAAAAAACATTCCTTAAGCGTATTAACTACAAATTTAATTTGAATTTTAACTATTTGGACTCAATAAAATTTAATAAATTGGAAACTCTAGAAAACAGGCGAATATTGTCAGATCAATCTTTTCTTTTCCAGATTATTTATAACCTTATTGATTCTCCTGAAATCACCAGCTTGATAGCTTTCCACGTCCCATTCCGATCTACCAGACAGAAGTATCTCTTTTCCCTTCCAACTTATCAAACCAACAAAAGGGAATCCTCTCCCATTCCACGCATATGCTCAGATTATAATTACCTCTTAAATTCAATTGATATTTTTAGACACAATAGATAGACACAAACTTTAGCTGGATTACTACACTATAATTCGCACGAATTCGGCCACTAGAAAATTCTATTTATCTCTGGTAACACTTAATTTGCGCCGTTGTCTATCGCACGGATTCACAGCACTCTTAATTCGCCTTACCGAACTGAACTCCGCGCGTGAGGCGTCGCTTTTTTATAGCAATAATTCTCTTTTGAATCTTCTCGTATGTATTCGTGTATTCGGCCGGCTTCTGGATTAGTCCAGACCATTCGGAATCCTTCGATCATGTGCGTGACAATATTCATCTGTATATGATGTTCAAACCCGGACGCGAGACGTATCTTGTATCAAGATGCGATGTGTTTCAACTGTTAAGAATCTGTACGAGTTAAAACGATCAGGAATGTGTTGAAATGGCTATCACAGATCTCTGTCACTTAAAACCAAAGAATAATGGTACAAGAAGTGTCGCAGTCTCTGTTTGTACCGGTTGGGTTCTACCTACACGGTGTTTCGAAAAATCGCGAGCAACAAGGCGAGCCGGTAGCGAAAATAAATTGGTAACCATCGCTCAAAAGTCCTCTTTTTATGTTGCAAGACCTGCTTTTAAATCAATACCGAAACGCTCCTTCAGCATCGTCCGTGGCTGATTACTCCAGACACTCTGGAAGCTCTTGGGGGTGGAACTCCTGGAAAGGGACGTCTCGCATGACCGGAATGCCCTCCGAAACGAAGGGAACAAATATCATCAATTATTCACGGGGAACTTATTGAATAAGGGGTTAAGTTACATACTACACCACCTACAATTTTAAGGGAGTGTTTTAAAGGCATAGCAATTTTTTTCTTAACGATGATAGCGACATCAACCATTTTTTTTTTTATATTTTTTTATTTGCTTATTTTATTATTTATTAACATTTGTTAATACAAGTTACTAATAACTGCCACACTAGGTAAAAACCTGTTCTGTGGCAGTTATTCTCATATGATATTTATGTAATATTAACAAATGACAATTAATGAAAGTATAAGCATAAGAATGAAAGTAGATCAATAATAATAAAGTAAATCATAGGAATACCTAAATATAAAAGAATAGAAAATATACATGCAAAATTAAGATAAGAATTTAAGTAGTTACAAAAATAAATATTATATTAAAGTGTACTTTAAATTATATAAATCAGTTTTTGCCAATTCAGAGGTCAAGGGCGGATCACTTCTTCGGCATACCTTCTACCTGATATTTTTATAAACTTAGTAATATGATGTTTGAAAGGTTTACGTAGAGTTATTTCTTTAGTTTCATTAGGTAAATTGTTAAAAACAAGCGGGGCGGTGAAATTAAATTGTCTTTGCCCAAAATACGTTTTCCTTCTAGGTACCTCGAAATTAATTGTATTTGCCAGCCTTGTAACCAGTGTTTGTTGACATAACATTGATATAAATAATTTTAATGTATGCAGTAAATTCATCTTTATAATCCAGAAAATCCTCTAAAAATCAACAAGTTCATTTCCATTCTGAGAGTATTTTTTCCGAATA
The DNA here is from genome assembly GCA_016648135.1 of Agrypnia vestita. Lineage (NCBI taxonomy): Eukaryota > Metazoa > Arthropoda > Insecta > Trichoptera > Phryganeidae > Agrypnia > Agrypnia vestita. The sequence goes on along the minus strand of JADDOH010014092.1, from coordinate 39,309 downwards.
TTTATTGTATAATACGGTACTGCTAGACACAATACAGCTTCACTGAAAAACACACACACTTGTTAAAATACTTAACGTGACTACTGTAAGCATTACTGAAATCGTGGGTCCTGCTAACAGCCAAACAGAAACCAACTCTAAAACACGCTGCCGCCAAATTCCTTTATCCAGTAAAAACTTCATAGGTGTATTTTTTAAAATATTTTTTATTTATCTTCTGTCATCATGAAAATGACATATCGAATATTAAAAATTGATTTGATTTGACAAGTCAAGTAAATTGATTAAGTCTTGCAGAAATTTGATCCAGAATTTTGCTGCAAAGTTTCAATCATTTTATTTGACTTGGATATCCTTCGTTTCCCAGGACCTCTTCAGGATGGGATGCTGAATTTTTTTTTCTGATGTTTTCAATAGACATCTGTATATTTCAAACGTTTTATTTCGTATTGTTTCAGTGCGTATCCATGATTCTTTTCCATTTAAAACAAGCGGTAACATCTAGTATCATATGATCCTCATTCGTAAATTGCCAAAAATGCACAACTCCGGCTTGTTAAATACGAAATTATTTCATTTTCATAGATTAACAAAAAAAATCGTGTGACATTTAACCCTTAATTACTCGCATGGGGTCAAAGCACTTTCGCGTTTAAAAAAAAAGTACTTGCCGTATTCCCTTTTCCCGCGCCCCCGCTAACTTCCTTACTCGTGTCAAAGTTTGCATTTTAGTAGCAATTAAGTCACGGGAGCGGAAGAATGCGTCTCTGAGCGGTGACCCCATGCGAGTAGTTACGTAACTTTTACGAAAGAGGTGAATTGCTTATTTTATTATATTTTCCGTGTATTATTACTTCAATTTATATTATTAGTAGTTCAGTGTATAAATACATGTCATGAAACAAAGTTATCCAAACATTACATTATAAGTGTCACAGGAATAAATGCACTCATTGTGCATTGAGCAAATATAGATAATTTACTTACTTACGTGAGGTGTCATTTCTTGCGGCAATTGTCTGTCGAACTTGTTCAAAATTACCAGAAACGATGACTCGAAGTCAATGCAACTCCTAAGATTGTAAAAAATTTTCATTTAGAAGTGCATGACATGCACAATTGCGATCCGCAAAACTACAACAAAACGTGCGCGTAGCAAGAACTGTCTGCGGAAAAGCGATCGCAAAGTGACAAAAATATGCAATGATCACGCGTTGATGTATTGTCAACAGTATAATAACAATGATTTTGAAAGTTCCCGAAAGTATTGTAATTTTTAACTTTGATCTCACCATAAGAACAAAATGTTAATTTTGCTAGTTATTTTACTTTAGTTTGTTTTTTGTACAGTAATATATTAATTCACGCTATTTCTTAAAAATATAATTGTTGAAATAAAGCACTTTAATAATGAAATAGTTTCATTTGTATATTTAATCAGTAAATATTAAAAATAATTACTGCAATTTGGGGTCACCTGAGACCCCGTGCGAGTATTTATGTAATATTCTTCGTGCGAGTAATTAGGGGTTAACACCCTGTATCACCTGTAGCCGGGCTATTAGAACTCACTCGAGAAGATAAACAAGGTTGAAATAACAACAATAGGAATAACTGAAAGAATACTCGAGAAATAACAAGCAAAATGGCGGAGCGTAATTTCCCCCCGAACCTCATTTCTAAGTAGAAAACGGCCTTCGATTGACATATTGCCTGCTGGCAGTTCGCCCTCAAGCCGACCGTTTACTTTTTCCCTTGTTTTCGAGGAGGGAGCCTTTAAGAGGCTTCTTTAAATGTAATATTGTTGAAACATTCATTAGGGGCTGCTTCCGGTTTATGAACAAAATTATAATATAATGATGCAACCATCGCAAAATTTATTTTTAGATTTTCAGCGACTTTTCAGAACTTTAGAAATTCTTTAATGTGGGATATTTCATTTGATTTTGAACACATACAGCTTAATAAAATAAGTTAAATGATGATACAAATATCTAATATATCGTGCGTGTTCCGTCTCGCGTAACTAGAAGTCATGCAGGTTTTGCCGTGGAAACTACAGCTACCAACTACGTCTTTATTTCCCCACTGCAAAGGCTTCCTAGACTAGTAAACATTTACGAGCAACTTGACGTTTTGCAAATAACTTAATAATATTCAAACTTATTTCAAAAGGTGTATTTATAAATTACTGGTATATGTCAAATTGGACTTAAATAATTGATTTGTATTTGTTTTGATTGTTGGTTGAGTGAGATAAGTAACTGTTATGTAAAACATTTATTAAAGGTATTATGACTTTCTAAGCTTGTGCTATTATTTTTCACTATATATTATTACCTTTTTTTGTTTTTGAATTTCTGTTATATTATGTTTTCGTTATGCTTCTGTTTGTTATATACTTGCTTTTTACCTTCAGGAATTTGTATCTGTATTTTAAGTAATTTATTTCCACTTCATGTCATTATTATTTTTATGTTATTATTTTTTTCTTTTATTTACACTTTACTAATAAATAAATATCATCACGCTCTTCCTCCGTGAGGGTAGACAGAGAGGATGGTGCGCCACACCTTCTGTCCTTCTACCCGTATTATATTATTATACACAACTCTCACCTCATGCAAGCCCGTCGATGGTTGAAGTTCCTAACAGAACCATCATCTGGTATCTGATTAACCTGCTTAAAATACTAGCTGCAAACGGTAAAAATGACGGAATATTGGTTCGCGTCTTTGTTAAGCCCTTGAATATATTTCTGGTATATTTTTGCCCGTTCACGGAGAGGCGGCCGTAGCAACATGCGTGAAGCGGCGGGTTCGGGTTTGTTAGCCCGGGGTTCAAGCCCCATCTCCGGCCGTTTTTTTGGCCGTGAATTCGAATTTTAATTATACACTTATAGCATCTTTTTGGCGCTCCGCGGCGAGGCCGCCGTGGCAACATACGTGAAACAGCCGATTGGGTTTTTTAGCCCGGTGTTCAAGCCCCATCTCCGGCCATTTTTTTGGCCGTGAATTCGAATGAAATTACGGACGTTATACGAAGTTACGGGGACAGACAGACAGACGGACGGACAGACAACGAAATTATTATGTATAATACATCACTAGCCGCAAACCCGTGAAAAATCACGGGACATTATAACAATTAATAACGACCCATGCGTGTAAGATAAACCGCGCTCTGATTTATCTTAAACGCAAGGGTTATTTTTGACGTGTCACACTCGGGCGCCTGGGCCTCATTAAAGGCTCGTCATCATCAGTGTTGCTGTTGTATTTCCAGCTTAATTCCAGCGAGTAACGGAAAGATTGACATTCGAAATTAGGAAAGTTGATAGTATTTTGTCGGACAAATATTTCATATCGCGTTTTCCAAATCATTTGCTTGCATACAACTCTCACTGCATCGCCTTATATACAGGGTTATTTGTAAAACATTAATAACCTCGCAGGACTATATTCCTGCCTTGATTATGAGTCGAAAATGTTCAAACTATTATGACCTAATATCAATAGTTATGGAGGTATGCGACATCAAAGTTTAAATTTTTTTTTCAATATTTCTGACTTATTTTTTGTAAAACGTTGGACTATCATTACAGTAACTCATATCGATTACGAAAAATTCATTCGTTTCAATACAAGTTAAATAAAATTATAAAAACCCTGAAAAAATTCCAATTGGAATTCGAAGGTTTTTATTTTTATATTTGACTTGTATTAAAGGGAATGAATTTTTCGTATTCGATATAAGCTACTGTAATGATAGTCCAATGTTGTACAAAAAATAAGTCAGAAATATTGAAAAAAAAAATGCAAACTTTGATGTCGCATATCTCCTTAACTATTGATATTAGGTCATAATAGCTTGAACATTTTCGACTCACAATCAAGGCAGGAATGTAGTCCTGCGAGGTTATTAATGTTTTACTAATAACCCTGTATATCCAGACTCGCAAACATTGTATAAAATGTTACGAACGTATTAACGCAGTTTCGTGACAAATTTATCCCGGTAAGCTTGTGAAAAAAATATTTTGCTCCCACAAAGCCAACATACCGAATTGTTCCAAACCTGGTTTATTTTTATTTCAACCTCTTTTCGATATATTGCACGTAAAGACACCCCTCTAAATTAGCCAATGAATAAATGCCAAACTTGGGAGGGTGCAAACGTCCGCCATACAATTTATACAACAACCCCTTTTTGTATGTCTGTTTTCGGCACAACACACCTTTTTGTATGTCTATCTCTGCAAACATCGAAATGAAATTGGTAATAGTCAAACAAATAATTTTACTAATTGTAAATTATACAATTTTTTTTTTAAATTGTGTTTTTTATACGGCTTGAGTATACAGGGCTATTTGGAAAACATTAATAACCTCGCAGGACTATATTCCTGCCTTCATGTTCAAGCAACAATGACCTAATATCGATAGTTAAAGAGATACGCAATATCAAATACGGCATTTTTTCAATATTTCTGACTAATTTGTTGTAAAACGTTGGACAATCATTGTATTAACTTATATCGAATATGAAAAATTCATTCCCTTAAATACAAATCAAATAAAATAATAAAAACCCTTGAATTCTAAATGGAATTTCTGCGGGGTTCTTATTATTTTATTTAAGTTGTATTGAAACGAATGAATTTTTCGTAATTGATATAAGTTACTGTAATGACAATTCTACGTTTTTCAAAAAAAATTTGAAAAAAAATGCAAACTTTGATATTGCATATTGATATTAGGTCATGGTTGCTTGAACATTTTAGACTCATAACATAGTCAGGAATCTACCGGCCAAGTTTCTGCTTCTAGCTCTGGTACACCCTGTGTATGTTAACATTTTACTGTCATTTTTTTTATTTTTCAGTGAAATGAAATAGCATTTTCTGTTTTTAAAAAATCAAGACTTGTACGAATAGAGTACTAGTCAAATTATTTTTACTCCACTTATATTAACTCGTGGCGTCTGCTTGCTTGCTTGCCGGATTGCCGTCGAAAAAAATTTGGATCGATTTTTGACCCTTTTTCCGTGATCCAATCGAGCTGAAACTTTGCAAGCCGACTCGTGGCGACGATCAAGAAGATGTATCAAATTTTCGATAAAAAATAATAATAATTATGGTATAAATTTGGATTTTTTAAATTTTTAATAGTTTTTTCAAATTGGAATCAGTACAAAAGTTTGATTAGTAGCAACGGCGGCCCGATAACGTCGCGGAATATTTTCTAAATTTGAATTACTCCGTCGGTATACATAATAGGTACTTCATTACACAAAGCATGAAGTGTCTTATCAAATCTCAAAACATCTGACATCTTAGAAATATATAATATTAAATTGCTGTAAGTTTAATGTTATGTTATATGTTTTAATTCGTCTTTAATTGTTATTATATTTTACAAAGAAAGGGAGTATAATAGAAACTTGTTTTTTATAGGTTACTTTTTTTTTACTTCTAGGAATGTGGTGTGAAATACCGAAGATTAAAAATACAAAATATGCAGCTGGGTATTTGCATGCTCGCGAAGATTTCATTATGAAGGCGGTGATCGGCGTATCAGTGAATTAATATTTGCCGGAGCCATTAATCTCCTGACCAATTACTTGACACGCCCGCTACCGTGGTGCTTCCAGGAAACAGCAGTGGACTTCTGCACCTTTTTCAGTCATGCGTCTCCTTTAGGACTAGCTGGTTGGCCCGGCTTCGCCCGGGACCATAATTCGGTGAGCAAAGGGTTGCGTCAATACCTCTTTTCTGTTGGTTTCGGCACCTGTGATTGAATCGCTTTGTCGGTTTTCGTGTGCCGGTTTCGAAACGTACCCGTCTCTTTGTCAGGACAACCACTACACTAGCACGTAAATACCACTACATACCGTCTCGAAACCGGTAAACTAAAAATCTCAGTAAGTGGTTATATACTAACATGACTAACATTTTGTTAAAATGGCTGACCACAAAGCTAATGCTTTACATATTGAAAATATTAATAATACAAGTCAAATAAATTTAATAGAACCTTGCAGAAAATTGAAACAGATTTTTTCTCTCGTCTCCAAAACATTTTTGATATCAATATAGATTTCGTGTCCAATTGACATTTCAGTAAACAATACTTTTTTTAAATGTTATTAATTAATAAGAGCAAAATTTGTATCTGTTGACGGAGAACTATCATTGATGGAAATTCTAGTTCGTGGATATTAACAAAACTAATATTTTGTATTTTACTTATATTAAAGCGAATTGATTTTAAATATTCGTTTCTTTTATGGTAGTTCAACGTTTTATGAAGTCAGAAACATTTTTTTCTTCCTTGCACTGTCCCAACTTATTCATTGCCTAGGTAGGCTTTTGGGGTCGGCTCTTCTCGTTCTCAGGCTATCTTCTTCGGTTCTGGGTATCGCTTTCATCCAGGCCGTTTCTCTGTAGTATTTTGGAGCGTTAAGTCATCCAGGAGTTCTTTGGTCTTCCTCTGGATGACTGTCGATGAAGCTCCATAGACATTGCCTGCTACATTATGCGGTCTGGTGGTCTCTGTCTTATATGTATGAAGACATAAACATTGAAAATTAATGGCAATGTAGAAGTCGTTTATCTCTACAACTATTGATATTGGGACAGTGATTTAATAATATTTTACACCCATAATTCCGGCAGGTATCTATCTATCTGTAAAGTATTGTAGACTAGCTCTGTTACGCTTTATATATTTTATATAATTTTTTTTTATTTATTCTAAATCATTTATTACATAGAAAAGGTAAAGGTAGTTGCTTAACTAGACTAGTCTGTTCTAAAGCAACTACCTATATTGTTTTTGATATTTAGTTATTAATAAGTGTATAATAAGTGTGTCATAATTATAAAATGCACTTAACAATTCATTTGAGATAGAGATAAAAACAAATCATAATTTTCACATCCATAGAGAAATAAAAATCAAATCATATTTAGAGAAGGTATTCGAATTATAATAGACACAAAAACGATTTACAATGGAATCTATGCTGTCACATTTGACACACTGCTTTCGTTTTGAAGTCTACCTACATTTAGTAACCACTTTGTTAAGTTCTGTTTAAATGAATCTTTCACTTTCAACCCTTTAATGTCCGATGGCAATATATTGTAGATTCTTGGAACACAGAACATGAAAAAGCATTGGCCAAATTTTGTCATCATTTTCGGCACTAAAATATTTCCCGATGTTGTGCTTCTAGTATTTCTAGATTCAGGTAGTATATACAGGGTTATTTGTAAAACATTAATAACCTCGCAGGACTATACTCCTGCCTTGATTATGAGTCGAAAATGTTCAAGCTATTATGACCTAATATCAATAGTTATGGAGATATGCGATATCAAAGTTTGCATTTTTTTTTCAATATTTCTGACTTATATTTTGTTAAACGCTGGACTATCATTACAGTAACTTATATCGATTACGAAAAATTCATTTGTTTTAATACAAGTTAAATAAAATGATAAAAACCCTGAAAAATTTCCAATTGGATTGTTTTCCAATTGGAATTCGAAGGTTTTTATTTTTTTATTTGACTTGTATTAAAGGGAATCAATTTTTCATATTTGATATAAGTTACTGTAATGATAGTCCAGCGTTTTACAAAATATAAGTCAGAAATATTGAAAAAAAATGCAAACTTTGATGTCGCATATCTCCATAACTGTTGATATTAGGTCATAATAGCTTGAACATTTTCGACTCATAATCAAGGCAGGAGTATAGTCCTGCGAGGTTATTAATGTTTTACAAATAACCCTGTATATATTTGCATTGGACTGCAAGATGTACCTACTTGAAAATACTCACTGGGGTTAAAAAATTTTGCGTACTCCATCGCTGTACCGACACCTGCCGTCGACGAGCGTTCATTAATCACGAATTATGATATCATTCATCACGGACGTCTCGGAGATAAATAATTTTGAATGCGTATTAAATATTGCATCGCCAGAGAGAGTAATCTGCGCGGGGAGAACCAATCAGGGTCCCGGAGGCTGGCCGGACGGGTACCACAATTATCTCTAGACTCAAATTGAGACATCACCGCTACTCCCACGGGTAAAATAACGTTGCTTGCATTGATTGTCTATGATTTTTTAATTAAATTTTAATATTTCTCGTGGGTGTCGTGTGCGATAATCTTTGGACGTCGATCAATGGCTTACAATAATACATTTTAATGGTTTTCTTGATCGATATGTATGACGATGATGATTGATGAAATAGGAAAAAACGCCACTACGCGATGCTGAAAATAAATGTAGCGAAGGGAAAAACTACATTTCAAAATGAAGACTACAACACACACACGTTCACCAGTTTGAAGACTACAAAGTGTACACTACAATTGTAGTAAAACTACTTGAAGTGAAGTAATTGTAGTACTACGAAATGAAGTAATTGTAATATTAATGAAGTGAAGTAATGAAGTAATAGTAATATTAATGAAGTGAAGTAATGAAATTAAGTAATTGTACTACAAAATTGTAGTACTAGTGAAGTAAATATTTTTTTCCCAAATAAAAATTTGGCGAACTAAAAAAAAAAAGGTCAACGAGAAAAATATTCAAACCATGGGGGGGGGTTCTTACAGTTTCCAGAGATTTCTTCGTTTAGCTACATCAACTTCCCAAAAATTTCTTCATAGGTCCCAAAATTTTTCTAAACATGGGGGGGAGGGTTGTTACAGTTTCCAGAGATTTCTTCATATATTTACATCAACTTCCCAAAAAATTCACTATTTAAAGTATATTTCTCATACTTTCGATAACTTTGAATTGTATGTACTTTGTAGTGTTCGCTTTGAAATGAAGTGTACTATTTGAAGTTTATACTTTCAATAACTTTGGTGTTTGTAGTTTGTAGTGTGCACTACACATCAAAACGTGTGAAGTGTGCAAGTACTACATTGTAGTAGTGAGTACAGAGCGGACCCATCACTAGTGACATGTTTTAAAATGTTTATCTGACAGTAGTGGCATATTTACAATTAATTATTATCATTGAAAACGTGTTTCTATGTTATCAAAAGCGTAGCAATTTTAAAATACTCACTCTAGCTGTAAATTCAGTTGCATATACATCTGTCTCAGTTTTGTTAATGGGATACTGGCAGTTTTGTTTCTATGCTTCTCAAACAAGTATTCCTTCTATTTGAGACAGTCAATATTTCTGGCAGAAAGCTAGATTTTTCTTTCGCTAGTTAATGGTTGTTTTGCAGCTACTTCGTTAATTTTTTTTTTTATAAAGAAAAGTGGTTTCCAACAGTAATTAATCATTAAATGCAAAGAAATACCTCGTTAGACGTATTCTTAAAAGGATATAAATTAAATGTAACTTAACATTTCCGAGACTCATGGCTACAAAAAATTATTATTGTTTTACCAAAGGTTGCTTTTAAATAATCCAATAGGGCCAAACGGTTTTTTTTATTTATCATTATTTTTATTTTTTTTATTTATATATCTTTATTGAGTTAATGATACATAGTTGGTTATCATTAGCGAATATTATAATTTTTTCTTATTTCTTCTTCTTTCTTCTTCTTCTTGCGTAAATATGTTCTTAAGTGAAGTAATTGTAGTATTAACTAAGTGAACTATTGCAGTACAACAAAATTGTAATGCTAATGAAGTGAAGTAATTTTAGAACTACTAAATTAAGTGCAAGAAGTGCTTCTTGAAAAGTGTACTACTAGAAAAATGTCAAAACCATGGGGAGGGGGGGTTGTTTCGATTTCCAAAAATTTCTTAATTTATCTACATCTACTTTCCAAAAATTTCACATAAAAAATGTATTATTTGAAGTATGTACTCGTACTTTCGATAACTTTGTAGTGTGTGTACTTTGTAATGTTCGCTTTGAAATGAAGTATACTATTTTAAGTATGTACTTTCAATAACTTTGAAGTGTGTGTACTTTGTAGTGTACATTACACTTCAAAAGGTGTGATGTGTGCACTTCTATATTATGTAGTACTACATTGTAGTAGTTAGTACAGAGCGGACCCATCACTAGTGTCAATGTCTCTATAGTTCAGTGATCGCTGTCAACCAATGTGGATCACATAGACTATTTTACGAATAAAATAAATTTAGCAGCCATATATATTCGTGTGTTTTTGACTGGTACAAATGGTGTGCATGGAGCTGTCCCGGACACAATATCCTCGGGAGACAGCTGGAGCCTTCAGATAAGTCTCCGTGACAAAGGAGTTAATCGTCCCATTCATTTGATATCCTCTGTTCGCGCGTCTTAATCCTATTATTGTTCCCATCACGTCACCAACGTGTAAGTCCTGTATTTCCTTGGGCAGAATAGAACGCGATATTCCCATCCGTTTATGTACAGGACCTTTTGTGTGCTGATGAACAACATAGTAGGAATACTGGAAAGACGAGAATAAAAATTAAGTTCTGTCAATCACCAACTACTCACCTCTGACGCCCTGGTACAGAATTTTCCCCGTACTGGGAACACATCAAAAATTTGTATCTTGTCTTGCCTCAGATATTTTCTGTATCATCCTCCTTTACAGTCATTGTAGCTTCATTAGAACAGCTGCTTATAAGCAATATCATATCACAAGTTCGATTCCCAGTAATGACTATAATTTTTCAATACTTTGATTATTTCTGTCTATATTTCTAAGTATCGACCATTTTTGTGCACCTTGTGGTACGTCGGGTGTGATGACGGAAAATAGTTAAGGTTTATTATTTAAGAGAAGTTGTCGGACTACCTTGCTGGTGTCCTGTAATGGGTCTCGGACCGCTGACCACTGGATAACTAGGCGAGAGTCATAATCACTACACCAACAAGCAACTTGTTTCATTGATTTCCTATGTTACAGTACAGTGGCTCATTCTCTTGGCTTTTCAATTATTCCACAAGATTGTTAACCAAAGCACTCACGAAAGCTATTGTCCATCCAATTACCAGAACCTCAAAAATCCACTCAATTTGGAAACAATGTTTAAAGCCATGTATTCACTGGGAGACAAATCGCGAAACATTCCACGCGGCATGTCGCATCAACATCTACGCTCATGTTTCGGGAACAATGACGCGGTCATTTGACGTGTACACACCGAGACTCGCATATCACTTGTCGCGGAAATGTCACCCGATGAGGTTAAGATGGCAGCTGCGCATCTATTTACACTTGTCGCCCGATGAGGTTATGATGACAGCTGCGTATCTATTTATTTTAACGAGTTAATCGAAACGTTAGAGGAGAAAAAGGTGGTGGGTACGAAATTATTTACTGCAAAGAGAAAGAAGGATGGATATTCTATGCATGTATTCTGACGGATATCTGACGGATCTTTTGTCAATTTCACTCGAATGACAACAGCTGGTTTTGACAATTTATTACAAATAATCGGGCCTTCCATAGCCAAGCAAGACAATATTAAAGAACGCTGTTGGCCCTCACATCATTTTATTTTTATATTCACGGTTTGAAGTGTCCCACAAAATTGTACGGCGATGAGTTGGAGAACAATAATTTCGTTTCCCCACATTAATGTCAGTTGACAGATACAGCTCAACGCATTCACTTGTGAACATATCACGTAATACTGATGCGCAGCCCAATGTCCCCGTGAGCTCGCTCGAGTACCGTGCGCATGGCAAAGCTTCCGCGGCACGTAGAAATGCCCCGCTATGTTGTGCGGGACGTTGCAACGTCACGTATATTCTATGCCGCGCGTGATGTTGAGAGATACTTTGTCCCCTGGTGAATACATGACTTAAGAGTGCCACGTCATATTGACATTCTCAAATGGATCCAGATTCCTGAAAGAACTCTTTTGTTCGGAGCCAAACAGGTAGTTTACTGCGCCGTGGGTGTAGTCTTTCTCCTCTCGGCGTGGGATGCTGCAGTATTATTATTTGATCTATTTATCTCAAGCGGGGTCGCCTCTGGCGTGGAAAATAAAGACGGACTTGATGAATGGACGGAATAAACTTTAACAATCCTTAATTGTGAAAGGCGGCTATCGCCGAAGTTTAAAATAACAATAAACCACGCGCATTGTCCTAGTGAGGTAATAAATGAATATATAAAACGATTTAGTGTACCTTTGTTAGCTGGGTATTGTGCGTTTAACTATTGTTGTCAAATTACGTCTCGTAAATGATTTCAAATTGCGTTATACAATTTGAAGAATTGATACGACTTGGATTAAAATAAATACGAACTGGTATCGTCATAAGCCGGGTAATCGTATTCTGACTGGTCGTCTTATGTAGGGTAGGTATCAAAAATATAATTTTTTTAATATCTTAGTCTTTTTAGTTATTACTAGCTTCTTACTATCTAAAAGCATTTCAATATATAAATATATGACAGGCATATTCTAGTGTATATTATGTTAAATAATTCGGAAGTATACATGGTTATTTGGAAAACATTAATAACTTCTCAGGACTATATTCCTACCTTAATTATGAGTCGAAAATGTTAAAGCTATTATGAACTAATATCAATAGTTAAGGAGACACGCGACATCAAAGTTTGCATTTTTTTTCAATATTTCTGACTTCTTTTTGTAAAACGTTGGACTAATATTACAGTAACTTATATCGAATACGAAAAATTCATTCCCTTTAACACAATTCAAATAAAAACCTTCGAATTCCAATTGGAATTTTTCAGGGTTTTATTCATTTTATTTAACTTGTATTGAAACGAATGAATTTTTCGTAATCGATATGAGTTACTGTAATGATAGTCTAACGTTTTATAAAAAAATAAATCAGAAATATTGAAAAAAAAAAATGCAAACTTTGAAGTCACATATCTATATTAGGTCATGATAGTTTGAAAATTTTTGACTCATAATCAAGGCAGAAATATGGTCCTGCGAGGTTATTAATGTTTTCCATATAACCCTGTATACGTATGGGTACATTAAATAGAATATTGCTTTAAAAATAAAGAGGTATCATTACCAACTACTAAATCTATGTATACTGTTTCATAAGTAGGACTACAGATGCCCTTTGCATCCAATTAAATGTACGGAAGGTTTCCATATTGGCTTTATTTGGTTTATTGTATTGTATTATATTGGTTTCCATATTGGCTCCATATTTCCATATTCCATAAATATACAACTTTCAAAATTTTGATAGGTCATGTGTGTATGTTCTTACGATGGAGTTGGTGAACGTTGCATTGTGTAAAGTGGTCATTCAAGCCAGTTCATACACGTTGTAAACCCTGAGTCATCGTGTAAAAAAAACGCTTCCATATACGGTTCTCATATAAATAGCTTCGTCTTTATGAGATTTCTATAATTTTGAACAGATTGTTAGTTAACTTTGTAAAAACCACTACCAGATTTTAGGTCTACCAGTTTCCAGACGTACCCGTCTCTTCGTCAGAACCAACACTACACCACTACATTCACAACACGACACACCTCAACCTTAGTATTGTTACACGTCCACCAATAATTGATCACAAGCGTGTTAGTCTTGTCAGGGACAAATATGCACTGATTAGCCTAATGAACCATCAGGGATCTACCGAAAGAGAGTGAGAGGGGGCGGGGTCTAAAGTGGGTGTTACCCCATCTTTTGTGAACATTAAATTGAACAAAGACCTTAGACCCCGCCCTCTCTCACTCTCTTTGGTAGATCCCTGATGGTTCATTAGGCTAACAGTGCGTGTTTGTCCCTGATAAGACTAACACGCGTGTGATCAATTATTGGTGGAAGTGTAACAATACTATGGTTGAGGTGTGTAGTGTTGTGAATGTAGTGGTGTAGTGTTGGTCCTGACGAAGAGACGGGTACGTCTCGAAACCGGTAGTGGTTTTTACAAAGTTAACAATCTGTTATAATGTCTAACCACAAAGTTAATGCTTTAAATATTAATGATATTTATAATTTTTCTTAATTAATTAATCATCCCTCTGGAGAGAAAATCCAGTAACTGTGTTCTCAGAACATACCAATGTACATATAAAAATATTGTTAGTATAGTTCTTATTATAAGACCGTCATATTCTTTCCTGTTAATGGGTCTCGAGAGATCCATTTCACTACTAGAAATCTTCTTACACGTGGCAGAGGAGTTTATCCCCAAATTGTGCAAGATAGACAAGGGGTTCTGAAGAATGGATCTTCCATCTATTCTTGAAGATAGTACTTGCCGGTGTCACTGGATGAACGGCAGCTGATAGATGAGTAGGAACAATAACTTTCTGATAAGCACATTAGTCCATTGTTTAATTGAATATCTGTCAATGGTTTTAAATTTAAATTTTCATCCTTCATCATAAATTAAACATTTTAGTGCTCGGGCGGTGAGTTATTTTGTTACTACTTTAGTTTAAAGAAGAGCAATCCCTCCCATCAACAGGTATGTAATTGATAACTTATCTGAGTACAGCGTGGTATACCCAGAACAGTAGGTTATCTCCGGCCTATCGGCGAGTTATTAGCCTAGTCTTGCATTGACGCTAGAGTTGTCACTTTATTTTTACTCCCTTTCTTTTAACTCGTAGCGTCTGAGATTCCGACGCACAAGTTAGACACGAAACCCGAAAATTTCTGTAATTAGTATACCTAGTTCCTGCACTTAAATTGCAAGAACGCTGATTAACATCAACGTAGACTTTTAAAAACTCACAGTCTTTGTGATAATCAACACGCCTTTTTAGTAAAGCACCACAAACATAAAAAAAGGCATTTTTTTCAGGAAGCGCATTTTTTTTCTAAAGCGGCGGCTGCGAGCGCGAATGGCACCGAAGGCACGGCCCTTACTGCCGCCGCCTTGTGCCCCCATATTCTATGTCAATGTGTGCGTCACAGTGCGTGCGTACACGGCGCCGAGCACGCACACACACATTCTAATGGGTAGCGGCCAGTTTTTATGAAGAAGTATTACTGTTCTTAGTATACTGTGGTATTATTATCCTCTATTCGGGTAGTGGTGGGGGAGAGGGGGGATGGGTATGGACAGTAAGGGTTAAGTATTAGGTACCTTACTAAGGGTTAATAATTAACAATTCAAAAACATTAATGAATAACATCACTTTCTCTATAATAGATGCGAAGCTACCGATTTATTAGATGTAACTGTGATAGAAATATACAGTAAGCCCTTTTATAGACGAATTTAAAATGTGAGAGGTATCTATTGTTTAAGTCTTTTGCACTATTTACAAAAAAACTACAGAAATTAAGAAAAACATGATCAAGCTAACGATAACATGTGGCTACAAGGGCGACCCGGCTTGTATACAGATCAATATGATGATCGGTTACGCCTTTAGGAGTCGTGAAAAGTGTCTCTTCGACCTGTTCGTCCCACATGTTCTGGTAGCGATAATGTCTCCCGATAAAAGGGTCGTAATTTTGGCGCCATTTCTGTCAGTTTCGCGTGTTTAACGATCAACTTTAAGCGCCAACGACCGGTTGACATTGCGAGCTCTCAAAATAATATGGACTTATAAAAGTAAACCATTAAGTATACAGACTCGTAGCATATTTAATATAGTTGAGCAGTTAGTTGGTTTGGCGCAAATAACTTTATTAACTTTAGTGTCAGTAAAGATTAAAAATATAAATTGGTTCAACATTTTTCTTTCTTTCTTTATGTCACGATAGAAGAGAGAATGTTGAGAAAGATGTCAAGAGGAAAGTGACTGCGGGGAATAGGGTAAACGATGCTTTGAATGCAATAATTTCTAATAGAAGTATGTCTACCGAGGTAAGACTAATGGTACATAATGGAGTTCTGGTGCCGACACTGTAAGTGAAGCCTGGAGCTGGCAGAAGAGGAATGAGATGCCTCCGACGTATATGTGGCAAATCCATTTATGATAGAGTAAAATGAAGATATCAGGAATTAATGTAAAGCTGAATTTAGCGTAATTCATAGAATTAAAAGAGGGTCGCTCAGGTGGTTTGGGCACGTCGAGCGAATGAAAGAGGAAAGAATGGTAACAAAGATATATAATGCAAGTGTTGATTGCGCCAGAAAGAGATGGCGACCGCGGAAGATGTGGCATGACCAGATTAACCAGATACTGGAAGATGGTCCCGTTAGAAGCCTCAACAACCGTCGATCTTGCATGCGAAGATGTATGAATGTGGATGAGGCGAGAGTTGTGTGTCGGGACAGAAGATTGTGCCGCTCTATCCTCTCTGCCTACGCCCACGGGGAAACGGCGTGATGGTAAGTAAGTAAGTAAGACAAAAAGTGACCTCATTCGGATGAGACACTGCTCTTTATGCACGTCCACCGTTGTGGCATTCTTCGAGGTCTTTTTCAGTTCAAATTTGTGCCTAGGCTGTCACCTTGTCGTATAATGTGGCCAAAAAATTATAACATTATTTTGTTCACTATTGTGAATAGTTACGATAAATTGCTGTGGTCGAATTTCTTGCACAATTAATATTTTTCTGGGCTGTGCTCTCCGCATATACGTAACTTTTGACAAACTTAATTAGTTTACTACTAAGCCGTTTCTTCGCTGCTATAGCGTATCCTCGAGTACCTATCTTGTCGCATCCACTTTCATATAACTTCTCATCTGATTTACCTGCTATAGTTTTCTTAAATACTTGCATCATGCGTTATATCCGTACACGTTCTGTGTATGGATACAACACAGTAAGTCTTAAAAAAATGGTAAACATTTTTAATTCACGTCAAAACAATACGTGTTATACAAAAATCAATTTGACTGTCAAAACATTCGATATCTTAAACGTTATCAACCGATTTTATGACATCTTAAATTGTGTCTGGAGTATTGAAAGAGTTTTTATTGGCCATACATTGTTGTGCAAATGGAAAATTATTCGGAATGCCGTCATTTTTCTCCACTTTTTACTTTCTTGAGGTCCCGAAGATTGGAGGGTACAACCAGTTTTGTCACCTTCTGGTTGCGTTTTGGACCCTATGGATATACCTGAACATTAAGGCCCGGTTGCACCATCTAAAGTAAAGGTTGGTTGGGTTGCGCCATCGATGGTAAAAAATATTTTACTCGCCGAAGTACATACATGAGTAACTTTTTTTTACTCTCCAATATCGGTAGTTAAAGGTAAAAACGTTGGTAAAAAAATGGCCGTCCTCTCACAGCTGATTTGAAAATGTGACATTTGTCCATGTAGGTACTTGTCATTTGAATTTTGTTGCTGTCATTGTCGTATTGAAATTTGTAAACATTAAAGTGAATCTATTAATTTCGCGTTAATTTAACGATGGTTTAACGTTTTTTTTGGTTTGTTTCACAGAATAGAGTGGTTTGTTTGAACTGGTTTTAAACCGCAAAAGTACGTATTGCCAGTGGTAAAAAACTGAAATAAATCAAATTCCATAGACAAATGCGGTATTTGAGGTTTATTCCGCTTGGCACCCTATTAGCCTTATTATTGGTTTGACAGTGGTAAAAAATACGTTTGTACAACACGAAATCGAGATTACTCTCAGCTGATGGTAAAAAAAGTTACTCGGGTTAATTTTACTCGAGTAAAATTTACTTCAGATGGCGCAACCGGGCCTAAATTAATGTATTCACATTTCTCGAACTCACAATGACTGTTTTAAGAATGTAACCGCATTGGTTTACCCTCAACCAGGACCGACGTCCCGTAAAATATATTATAAATTTAAATAATTTTTTTACGCATTTTATTTTATTTATTATTTTTATTTTATTTTAGCATACCTTTGTCGGTTAAGCTTTCTACTGGAAAATAATGTTACGGGTTCAAGTTCCGGTAGTGACAACATTTTTCTGATTGGTCGATTTTTTCGGTGCATCTCTCTAAATTTCGACCATTCTTTAGTTCCTTGAAGTACGTCAGATGTAATAAACGCCTCGCGCTATTCAGCTTAATGGTTTATAGAAATATTTTTGCTTAGAAAAATCAATTAAATAGCAATCAATGTGTCAGTAGCAAAAATGTGTAGATTGAAATTTGGACTGCGACCTTTGTACAGGTACTGATGGTCCTGCAGCTAAATCGAGACATGCTCAGCGGGTCAGCTTCCTGAATCCTTTGCTTGCAATTTGAGCAATTTTACCCAGTTATAAATTTAAAGTATTTTCACTGCATCTTTCTGTACTCCAATTTCCTCCCAATAATATCGGGGTCTTTCCATTCTTCTCCTGGGTTTCTTTTTAGGATCCACGCTTTTGTATAGGTCGTCGCTTAGTCAGTAAAAGCTCTCTTGAATGGTGAGAAATAGCGACAAGTGTAAGATAGACAGATGCCTTTGAAATGTAAAAAGCTTCAGCAAGCAATAGTGGTGAACAAACATTCTTTAATTTTTTTGTTATCAAACGTTCAAAAATACTTGCCACAATAGTGGATAGATGCGTTGCTTCTGGTTAGCGAGCTGTGAAGGCAACTACGAACCGCCAACTGAGAAAGTACATTAAGTTCGTGTTTCATCTGATTGAGGCCACTATTCGACATTGACAAATAGTGGACGATATAAAGAAAGAGAGGTCTCTATATCGGCAATAGAAAGTTTAGAGATTACTTCCTAGAGATGTTTATTCAATTCAATTCAATGTTTATTCAATGTTTACAAAACTAAATAAGCTTTTTTGATTGTTGCTGAGGTTCTTAGTAAAAAAAACTAAAAAAAAAAAGTAAACACTACATTAATTAGACGCCCTGCCTGCTACATGAATGTGCGCAAAAAATATGTGTGTTGTTACGATGCAATAAATGAACACAAAAGAAGTTTTTCTAGTAAGTAAGTAACCATTTTTAAACTAAAAAATATATACGTATTTGGAATACCGTATTGCGGCTTGTAATAGGGCTTGCCAGGCAACTTTCCCCCGCTTTCTTCTTACCAGAGGCTAGATAATGGTCTTTTGATTGTGGTCGATCTATAATTATAATACGATTGGCAACAAATATTAGTTTTTCGATGCATCGTTTGAAACACAATCATATTCGTAAACTCTATTTTCCGGGCCGATGTAAAGGATTTTATATTTGAAAAAAAAAGTCAACATAATGTCAGTGCTGTCAGAAAAAATTTGCACAGCTGAAAAATTTGAACAGCTAAAGGCAAAATAACACATAGAAATTTGACAGATTTAATTTACTACGTTTGAAAAAAATCATCATAAAACTACAATTTATTAAGGACTACAGCTTAAAATCCCACTTAAATATTTAACATAATAAGTTCAATCCCGAAATTACTTTGAAAAAGAATAAGCTTCAAACCTTCATGTAGCGTTATTACGATATATGTGTTTTTACGATGCAATAAATGAACACAAAAGAAGTTTTTCTAGTAAGTAAGTAACCTTTTTTAAACTAGAAGATATGTATTTATTTAGAATATCATATTGAGGCTTGTAATACGGAATTGCCACGCAACTTTTCCCGCTTTTTTCTTACCAGAGGTTAGGGAATGGTCTTTTGATTATGATCGACCTATAGTAATTTACTGTATTATGATGAATACGTTTATTCGACTTCTATATATGTATTTCTAAATGTCGTCCATTCTTCAGTTCCCTGCGGTACGTCGGGTGTAATGACCGCTTCGCGCTATTCATCAAATTGTTACCGATTATTGTTTAGGAGAAGCGGTCGTGGACTGTTATGGACGGGAGAGCCAGATGAAGTTATTTCGCGAGGAAATCATGGAGCGCGAATCGTGTATTTCCGTCTACGGAAAATGGAGCCATTACGTTACACCGAGGCGAGTTTTACCACATTCTGTTAACACATTATCAATTTTGCTTTTATTTGCATGACCAAACACGTACAGCCACGAAGCGCTGAAGTAATGGCGGTATTGGCCAAGCTCTTGCTAAATTATACGTAATATCTCTATAAAACTATTTAATAAACTGAAACTAATATTTTACTTGTACGGAAATAAAATACCAACTTGGTTTTGATTTTACTCGCTTATTTTCAATCGAAGAATTTTTCGAATAACTTGTATTTTCATCAATGTTAATCTGTAGTTAAAGACAGCTACATAAAATGTATGAAAAGAGACTACATTATCCGATGAAGATTTAGGAGGGTTTTTATAAATTAAACACAATTCCTATTGATTTTAAATAACAATTCACGTCCAACACAAAGGTTTTTTTATCTATTGGTAATAATACGTAGAAAAAAAATTGCATAATTTATAATACAAGGAAAGAATAAAACAGAAATCTGTGGTTTTATATTAAGAAAATTATATACAAATAGAACCAAAAACAAGTATTTTATTTTCATACACATGATTATGGATTTCTAAAAACTTATCTAGAAAGCAGTCGATATTTTTTTACTATAAGGTAGGAAAATAATTGAGATTTTATCAATTTAAAATTGAAATAAGCGCCATTAGAAACGATCGTTCATTTCATGCGGCACCTGTTTGTCAAAATTTTTAGGTTTTCCCAGCTATTTTAACTAGTCCAAAAGTATCCAATGGCTAACTTACAACTGTCGTAAAAGCCCTCTAATTGTTATGTAGGGTTTTGATTCAACTTATGCCATTACGACCTTCTTCATATTCAAAGCGTTTACTTCGTTTTCATTGCGTGCCTTAACATGAAACTGTATGTACTATAGTAAGTAAACTGTATATACTATAGTAAGTAAACAACGGATGCTTAGAACAAGTGAACGAGTTTGTGTATTTGGGAAGTACGTTTAGTAGAGACGGCAAGGCTGAGAATGATATCGAAAGGAGAGTAACTGCGGGAAACAAAGTTAATGGTGCACTAAATGCAATTATGGCCAATAAGAATCTGTCAAAGGAAGCAAGACTAGCGGTACAAAATGGTGTTCTAGTGCCAATCCTTATTGTATGGAAGTGAAGCCTGGAATTGGCAAAAGAGGAGTGAAAGTAGACTGAATGCGGAAATGCGGTCACTAAGACGCTTGTGTGGAAAATCTTTGGTCGATCGACTGAGGAATGAATAAATTAGAAGTGAATGCAATGCTGGCTGTAGTGTGGTAGATAGAATAAAAAAAGGAGTGCTGAGATGGTTTGGTCATGTGGAACGTATGAACGAGGAAAGGAAGGTTAAGAAAATATATGAGGCGAGTGTTGAAGACAACAGGAATAGAGGGCGTCCGCGAAAGACCTGGCACGTTCAGATACTACAAGTATTTGAGGATGGCCCTGTTAAAAGCCGCAACAACCGTAGAACGCGTATGAGAAGATGTATGAATGTGGCCGAAGCAAAAGTGGTGAGCCAGGACAGATAAGCGTTCAATCCTCCCTACATACCCCTGGTTAGTTAGTTAGTTATTTTGTTAAGTATAGTAGTACATACTTTAGTAACTGCTGCCTTACCACCCGGTTTATTATACGTTTTAATTTTACCTTTAACAATACGAGACGCGTGCAACTCTATCTTTAAATCTAATAAGATTGAAAGCGCATGGTGCCCATCTCCATACCACTCATATGCTAAACAAATACACTGTCATCTTGCCACTTCTCTAATAGACTGGAGCCAGATAGATATACCAATTTTTCTGTTGGAAATTAATGCGTTGTTTCATATTCTAGATGAACTTCTTAAAATCAATTTCTAATGCTAATATTTACGTTTAAAGTTGTGAAATATATTTCCAAACTGCTATTTTCACATTTGATTGATTTTATATGGCAGAGAGCGAAACTCGGTTCAAATTTGAGGGCGAACGATGAAGTTATTGGCGATTAAATATTTGGCCACACTCACTCCGTCGAACGATCGACGCAAGCGATAAATGTGTACTTTCATAATATCCATATCCTTTGCATGATGAAACGATAATTCTTTATAAATATTTCAAAATTTATAAAATAAACTAGCTGTGCCGCGCGGCTTCGCACGCGTAGATTTTTAGTACACTGTTTGGATTGTCATAGAACTTTCGCGAACCTTCTAGAACATTTTCCTTCCAAAACTTTCAAGAAATTTATCGAATGTACAGGAACCTTCTAGACACACCGACACATTCCGCCACTCAGTTTAACCTTATAGAACTTTCGGTAATTTTCTAGAACCTTCTCCTTCCAGAAATTTCTAAAGCAGGTTTTTCCAGAACCTTCTAGACTCACTGACACAGTCGGCGCGCCTATTTTGAAACAATCTGAAGCATTTGCGGCATTCCCATAACAAAACAATGTGCTAGAAAGCACATTTTCAGCACCCACTCCCACCCACGCTCATTCACCCCCACCAAACTCGCATATTCTCGATGTGACACCAAGAGCTATCCACCACCATAACCACCGATGGGTAGTTGTGGCTGGTTGTGGAGAAAAATTGGCGGATGGGGAAACACGGGTTTCTTTATATATATATATATTATATATATATATAAAGAAACAATATATTATTGATTAAAATATCGTAAGTTAAACATTCCAAAAGGGTAGTTTTTTTTACAATAGAGATGCCAACACGGAAAACGCGTCACATCAATATTCTTACCATTTTCAAATTAAGCTAAACGCTTGTTATAGGATATATATATAATAGGATATATAATATTGTTATAGGTAATTGTTATAGGATATATAATAATAGGACTAACTTGCTGTTCTGGAGTGAGATTTGAACCTGCGACCTTTGGATCACGAGGCGATAGTCGTAGCAACAAGACCAACAAGCTATTCCTAAGTTCAAAACGTATTTGTATTATTAATTCATAAAGTATGCATATATTGCCGTTGTACGTAGATGTCATAGATTTGTAAGTGATATAGACGATTCATTCACACTCTGGCTGGGGACAGCCATAACTTTCTCCTCCCATTGAAGAGTATCGAAGTCGACGCGACGCCTCTCCGGAGTAGTATAACGTTCCTGTAATGGCCGCTAATCTCCGCGTCCCGGAGCTTTATGGGCCGTAAGTGGATGTCACCGCCCACCAGCGCGGCCGCCCACAGACGGACAATACCCGTGTTTACAGTGGGCTTTATTAAAAACATCATATTCATTTGAATGGCAGAGGGCACGGCGAATAGCGGCCACACTCCTCGAATCGGTAACTTTCATATTTGTATTATTAATATTTTTAACATTTAAAGCATCAACTTTGTGGTTAGACATTATAACGGAGTGTTAGTTAAATTTGTATAAACCACTACCAGATTACTTTAGACCACGCCCCCTGTAACTGTCTCTCCCTCGTAGATTCCTGATAGTTTTGTAGGCTAGTTAGTGCATGCTTGTCCTTGACAAGATTAATACGCAAGTTATGTAAGTATGTAACCACTTGCGAAGATTTTTAGACTACCGGTTTTGAGACAACTACTACACTAGTATGTAAATACCACTACACACCACAACCACAGTATATGTATATATATACACTAACATCTTCCCAAAATATTTCTCACATGCGTGTTAATCTAATTGAAGGCTAACATGCACTAAGTTTCCTACCAAAAAGAACCGGTTTTAGTTGATTTTAGCATTTACAAAAGTTTATGACTAAAATCATTTCTTTATTCGTAATATTTCAGTGGGAATATATAAAAGATAAATATGGAACAAAGCGAAAGGGGCGAAGAGACTAAAAAGTAGTAGTTTCAGAAAAGCTAATGCGGAGAATCTAGTAATCTAAATAAAATATTGGTTTTAGCAACCTTAAACAAAATAAACTAATGTTTACTAATTCAAACCATATTAAATGAAATATAAGGTCCCACATTTTGGTCATATATTGCAGATTTGCAGAAATTTGTCAACAGACAAAAACAGATGCATATTCATATTTTTTTCAAATTTTATGTTAATTTATCGGAATATTCAAACTACCAATATCAAAATATATTTTTTTTATATAATAAAAAAATGGAGGGAACAAAATTGAATACTTGGTACTTTTAATTTTCTTAAAAGGACCATCGAAGAAATCTCCCAAAAGTTTACGCCTGTCAACGATTCTAAACAAAAGTAAAAAATAAACAAATTTTGAATTCCGAACGCGCGTTCGCTATTTGAAATTCTTCCCGAGACGTCGCTCTGAATCGGAAAACAGAATTACGGCGTGGAGACAGCCGCGGTAGACGGACGGCGCTCTAGCGGGCCGACTGACAAGCTCGCCCGTGGCTGCAGACCGGCGGTAAACACGTAAAGCCATGTATTCACTAGTGGACAAATTGTCCCTCAACAGCACGTGCGGCATAGAGTCTACGTGACGTTGCAACGTCGTGCACTGTTCCGCGCACAACATAGCGCGGCATTTCTACGTGCCGTGGCAACGTTGCCACGCGCACGGTACCCGAGCGAGCTCACTGCAACATTACGCGGAGCGTCAGTACCACGCGGTGTGTTTACAAGTGAATACGCATGCGCTGTATCTGTCAAGATGACAATGTGGGGAAACAAAATTGTTCTTGAACTCACCGAGCTTTATCGATCGAAGATCGCGTAGAATATCCGTCCTTCTTTCTCTTTGCAGTAAATAATTTCGCATTCTCCTCTTTTTTCTCCTCTTACGTTTCGATAAACTCGTTACGCAGATACGCAGATGTCATCATAACCCATAGGGCGACATTTCCGCGACGTGTGGAAAACAATAATTATTTGCAAAAAGGACCTTGTTTTTAATAATATTCAAGTTACTACAGTAAAACGTCGTTAATTTGAAATTGCGACCCAAAAAAACATTTCGAATTGCGCGGAACCCCGTTTCCGCCAAATGAGATACCGCAGCTGTCAACATAACCTCATCGGACGACATTTCCGCCGTTTTCGCGACAAGTGATATGCGAGTCCCGGTGTGTACACGTCAAACGACCGCGTCATTGTCCCCGAAACATGAGCGTAGATGTTGACGCGACATGCCGAGCGGAATGCTTCGCGATTTGTCCCCTAGTGAATGCATGGCTCAAGTGTACGCGCGAGTGTAATGGCCGCCTCGGAGGGAGTAACGGATGGACGCCGTCACCCGCAGCCCGGCTCCCACATAAATCATAGGTTTCAGCGGCCATCGGGTGACGTCCGCTCGCGGCGGATGGAAATGGCGATATCTTCGCCAGCGTCATCAATCCGCGGCGTATGTCGAGATTTATGATGTTTCCTCCACGATAAATCTGAGTGCTCGGAGCCTATTTTTGTGCGGGGGTAATAAATATATATATATATATATATATATAAAAAGAAACCCGTGTTTCCCTATCCGCCAAGTTTTCTTCACAACCAGATACTACCACCCTCTGGTGGTGAGGGTAGTGGATAGCCCTTGGTGTCCCATTGAAAATGTGCGAGTTTGGTGGGGGTGACTGAGCGTGGGTGGGAGTGGGTGACGAAAATGTGCTTTCTAGCGCATTTTTTTGTTATGGGAAGGCCGCAAATACTTCAGATTGTTTCAAAATAGACCCGCCGACTGCGCTTATGAGTCTAGAAGGTTCCGAAAAAACCTGCTCTAGAAAGTTCTGGAAGGAGAAGGTTCTAGAAAATTCCCGAAAGTTCTATGATGTTTTAAGCTGGGTGGCCGAATGTGTCGGTGTGTCTAGAAGGTTCCTGTACATTCGACAAATTCCTTGAAAGTTCTGGAAGAAGAATGTTTCAGAAGGTTCGCGAAAGTTCTATGACGATCCAAACGTGAAATCCACGCGTGCGAAGCCGCGCAGGCACAGCTAGTCTTGTCTAAGAAGCGAGAAGCGCACAGAACTACGACGATTCTAACACGCACGGTTTAATCTACAGACGCCTTGAAATCTTTCCGTTGAAAAACGTCTATTAAGGGGGGGGGGGGTAAGGTTGGGTTAGATTAGGGTTAGGTTGTTTTGCAGCGGCTGTCACTAGGGATGGGTCATCCACGTCCGTCCATCGACGAGACGATCAACTAGTTGAATTCGTCAACTAGTTGTTGTTTTATTAATTCTCAAAAACTTTTCGGTCATCACCTACAAGCGTATCAAAAAAAAACGAGCGAGCCTTTAAGTAGTCGCATATGATGTGTGACATTTGTCATCTCACAAATGAAAATATCAATTGAGCAGCGATAGAAATTAACAATAATATTTTAAACGGCTAATACCTATATATTTATTAATTAGTAAATACAAGTAAATAAAAATAATAAAACCGCACTAGGTAGGTATCTTATATGTGTTTGGTCAATTATATGTTTTTATTTATTTTCATAGATGGCGGTAGTGAGCCGCCATACATATTGAATGAAAACTTTAAATTAAAATAATCACATAAATTACATAAAGTTTGAGAATGTAAATCAATAAGGGTAGTTATTGTTTACATAAATGTAAAAAAATTAAGCATTTATTGGATAGTTTTGAAGACACGAATATAAGCCAAAATACATCAAAGTTACAACATCCACACGCTTGAACCAGCCTCGCAACATATGTACAAAATCAGAAGGATTGGCTGTTGGAAGTTTGCGTCTTCGCTGCGACGGCGCTTGCTGAGCATTGATTTATTTATAAACGATGATTTTTTCCATCGCCAGACGCGCGAAATTTCATTTCGCGCGTCTTATTCCCTGCTACGCATTTCCGTCCTTTTTCACGAAATCACTGCCACAGATTGCAGGAAAGCGAGAGGAAAGATGTTATACGTCAAAAATTGTTTTCGAAATACCCCAATCTAGATACATATAATACAAAATGTCCCCGATCCAGACGCCAATCACAGATGCCCCCCTTACAAGAGCACAATCCGGCCGCCGAAAACTTTGCCGATTGCAGAATTTGAATGTTTTAGTTTTATTTCCCGCGGCGGGTCCCGGCGCACAGTGGGTCGAAACCGGTCATGGTTGCTTGAACATTTTAGACTCATAACATAGTCAGGAATCTACCGGCCAAGTTTTTGCTGCTAGCTCTGGTACAGCCTGTACACATATCGTAAAACTACTATCTACAATTTGGAAAAAAATATGTTTCCTGTTGTATTATTAAGTGTTCATTAAGTTAGTTTTTAGTACAATTTTGTTGGTTTTTTCGTTGATTACTTGAGTTATTATGTACTTTTACTCACTCTTTCATATTTATTTTGACATAAATGAAATTACGAAAATAAAAAATAATATTATAAATATATACGTTTTTTTATTATTTAGATCCATTTATCTGGTAGAGTTGCAAGTTTATCTACACGTTAATAGCATCAAACGATGGTAATCTAGACAAGGTATGAGAAAAAAAATGTATCAAAGCGGGGTCGGTCACCACTTAGCACAAATTTAATTTTATTTGATCCACTCCATACAAAAAAAAAACAAAACTTTTTTTTTGCCCAAACTATAAACTTTAGGAAAAAGTTTCATAGGATAT
The DNA here is from genome assembly GCA_016648135.1 of Agrypnia vestita. NCBI lineage: Eukaryota > Metazoa > Arthropoda > Insecta > Trichoptera > Phryganeidae > Agrypnia > Agrypnia vestita. The sequence continues at coordinate 12,003 of JADDOH010014092.1, read as the reverse complement.
CTATTGATAAGGTCAATGAGCTCTATCCATCCGCATAAAGAAAAAAGTGAAAAAAGAAAGTTGATCCCTAAGTCCGTCAAATTACGGTTTCGACATACTGTGCGGTGGCGCTCCAGCCGTACGTAAAGCGGCCGCATCCCCCGCCCGAATGAATATAAAGCGATTTCCCGTGAGTTTGCGGCCGTTTCGATTTGCGGCCGGGCGTGACGTCACCGGCCGGGCAGCAGAAGACACGGTGTAGTACACGCAATGTGGTGTCGGAGATTCGCCTCGTGAATGTGCGATAAAACAATTCAGCGCCGATTTAAAAAAAAGCAGCTTCTTCTTCAAAAAAGAGCGAAATAATTTTTTGGTGACATTATTAACATAATTAGTAAAAAAAAGCAACACATAAAGACCAAGTTTTTACAATACTCTTTTTCTCATTTTCATTAAAAATTTGAAAAATCCAAAATTATATTATAATTATTATTTTTTTAACGAAAATTTGATGGATCATCTTGATCGTTGCCACGAGTACTTTTGCAAAGTTTCAGCTCGATTGGAACACGGGAAAAGGGTTAAAAATCCATCCAAAGTTCTTTGTCAGACAAGCAATCAATCAGACGCCACGAGTTAATATAAAGGGAGTAATAAACTTAGTTTTTTACCACTTTTGTATTGAAAAATATCAACATGTTTCAGAGCCCATGGCCCCTTCGTCAGTTTGATAAATTAGAAATTTTTGAAATAAGAAAAAGTTTTAATAGTAAATTGAATAAATAACCAGATCCTTTTTACAAATAGTTATCTTTTAAATTTATTTTCATATCAAGTAGGTACTTTATTACTATTCATTTTTCATATATAGTTTTTTTTTTAACATTTTGACTGTCTATACTTCGATTTTTTAATTTAATTTTGTTAGTATACAATTGTATCATGAAGAATGGGCCACGGACTCTGAAACATATTGATATTTTTCAATACAAAAAGTTTATTTTTATTAATTATATAAAAAATGTAGGTTTGAAATATTTTGAAATCGGAATCGTCTGATCGGACCCATGGCTCGGGTCAGACTAGTTGAATCGGGTTTCGCGCCTTCTCTAGGCGTCGGGCTCCTTTGTGTGGTTTCCAATTTGAAAATAACGTTAAAATTTCGGAAAATCAAAAATCATACTATAATTAATTTTTTTAAACAAAAATTTGTTAGATCATTTTTATCGTCGCCACAAGTCTGCCTGCAAAGTTTCAGCTCGATTGGATCACGGGAAAAGGGTTAAAAATCGATCCAAAATTTTTTCCTCAAGGAAAAAAGAAAGCAGACGCCACGAGTTAAAAGAAAGGAAGTCATAATAAAAACTTGTTTTTTATGGGTTAGTTTTTTTATTAATCTAATTTGTTTTCAATAATTTTCCCTAACTTTATGAGTTATAATAAATCCGAGCGGACTTGGTATTAAATGCCTTTTCTCCGAATCAACGCAAAATGTCATAAGTCGTGTCAGGTTTTCGCCAAGGTTCGAAGCCACGGTTAATCTCACGCCCTGCCGACAGATAGCGTTTTTGCCACGTCACGATGGACCACATTTCACCGGCCGACACCACTTCCAAACGTGGCGTTTTAATTTCGCCTATCTCTCGCTGATCTGCTTACAACTCTGGGGATATAAATATGTATGCTAGCGAAGGGAAAAACTACACTTCAAAACGAAGACTACAACACACACATGTTCACCAATTTGAAGACTACAAAGTGTACACTACATTTGTAGTAAAGACTGCATGAAGTGAAGTACAATTTCCAAAATGAGCACAAACGGGCATGCAACCTCGGTCATCCAGAAAAATCGGCACTGGCTGAGCATTTTCTGGATTACTTTATTTCTTATTTCTTTTTACTTTATTTTTTATTTACTTTATATACGTTTTACTCCAAATTACTTTACTTTATTTTTCTTTTATTCTTCTAATTACGTAACCATGAAATTAAATATTTAAATGGAGTCTCAATGAATGGAATGGCTACTTACCTCAGAACAGGTATTTTTATGTACCTAGCAAGGTAGGTAACGATAAAGGCCTGCATACAAAAAATTGTATATTGTATTTGTTGCTATCTTATTCATAAACTCTGTAAACATTCTTAACATTGATTATGTTTTGATGCAAGCTGTTATAAAAGTTATTGAGCTAATAAACGCCAATTTATCGGCACTGAAACTGAAAAACTGAACCGAAAATCCTTGGAAAGCCTAAGAGTCACCATACGCGTCTTATCAAAGAAGCACTAGAAATCTACAAGCACCCGATAAATATTAATAGAGATGATGGTCTCAAATTAAAAACATCTTGGTATCCGGCGCTTCAAAGTCATTCTCGTCGCAGACTCCGCAGAGATAGTGATCAGACAACAGATGAATCATACACACAACACAAGACAACACATCACGACTTCGGCACGGCATTGCAGGCCGATACTTAACCACAACACCAACACTCACAACATCACATCAGCCCTGATGATGCACCCTGCAATGGGATCCGAAACTCGGCCTCGAAAGGTCGTAACAACACGGCATAATATCCAGTAAACACAAACTTTAAGATTCTGAGTGGCCGTGAAAACCTAAGAACATTCTTGAAGTGAAGTAATTGTAGTCCTACGAAATTGTAGTACTAATGAAGTGAAGTAATTGTAGTATTAATGAAGTGAAGTAATGAAATGAAGTAATTGTACTACAAAATCGTAGTACTAAAAAAAGGTCGCCGGAAAAATATATGAATATATCGAAATATGTAGGTAAAATAATATTTGGCGACCTAAAAAAAAGTTGTTTCAGTTTCCAGAGATTTCTTCGATCGCTCTCAAAATTTTTCAAAACCTAGTATAGGCTCGTACTTTCCATAACTTTAAAGTGTGTGTACTTTGTACTGTTCGCTTTGAAATGAAGTGTACTATTTGAAGTGTATACTTTCAATAACTTTGAAGTGTGTGTAGTTTTTAGTGTGTACTACACTTCAAAATGTGTGAAGTGTGTACTTCAATGCAATTTAGTACTACATTGTAATAGTGAGTATAGAGCGGACTCATCACCAATGTTTGTTGACACCACACCAGCGCTGAGCGGAGTCATGACTAACGAGCGTGGGCGATGGAGTCAGGAATCACGATTCTAAGTTTCCAGATGTATAATATTATGCAAGCAAGTTCAGCGCGGCCGCTTTCTCGAGAGATGTTAATTAATAAACTCGTTCACGGTTTTTGAACGGTTTGTACGACTGCATCTAAGGACTTTTGTAGGCATTTGTAAAGGCAAAATTACATCCGAATGTTAGTTAACTTAGTAAAAACCACTATCAGATTTAAAGTCTACCGGTTTCGAGACGTACCCGTCTCTTCGTGAGGACCAACACTAAAGTACTATATTCACAACATTTTACACCCCAACCATGGTATTGTTAAACTTTCACCAATATTGATCACATGCGTGTTAATCTTGTCAGAGCATGCAGTAACTAGCCTGCAAAACATTCAGGAATCTAACGGGAGAGAGTGAGAAGGGGCGGGGTCTAAATTGGGTGTTGCCAAATCTTTTGTGAAAGTTAAATTTAACAAATATATGCTTGAAAGGAAATGTTAGAGGAAAGTTTTAAGGCGATCGTCTAGCAGAATGAGCAAATTTCACCATTTTTTCTCATATCTTCTCTTGCGTTTTTAATCACATTTTTGTATGGAAATATCTCATTTTAAAATTTATTCATCAGGTTACATATATTTTAAATACGAATATCTTATTAAAATGTCACAAACAAAATTATAAAATTGATTAATAAATTATCAAACCTTCGATGTTTTTGTCCAATGTTTTACAAAAAATAAGTCAGAAATATTGAAAAAAAAATGAAAATTTTGATATTACATATCTCCATAACTGTTGATATTGGGTCATGATAGCTTGAACATTTTCGACTCATAATCAAGGCAGGTTAGGTTATTAATGTTTTCCAAATAACCCTGTATAAATAACATCGACAATTTCTGATAAAAAAAATGCAAATTTTAATTCAGCGCACAAACCAAGCAACCAAACCGCTTTAAAATATTTTTATTTCGTGCCGTAATATCGACACATCGCAACAAATTGATTTTGTTTAAAATGTCCCCTTGTTTATCCGAATGGCATCTGCAAGAGGTCCCACAGACCGCATTCTGAAATGAATAATTAGAGACGAGACAGCCTCCTCCCACCCGAATTCCTCCCAGTCTTACGTGGGGTATAGACGTACCACTATAACTTGGCGTGCGAGGGAGGGCGTCCCTGTTGCGTAACAGAAGTTGTCAGGGTGTAAATTTATTACACAATACAGAATGTACAGAATGTCCGGTGACCTGTGTCCTACCCTTTAACAGAAATTTGGTCAGCCAGCACTAAAGAAATCATGCAGTAATGGCGGCCGTTCTATCTGTCAAACTGTCAGACTAGTTTGTTCAAATCTTTCAGAACAGTGCTGGATTTATGTCACAGAGACATTATTAATCAATTAATGTATATTATAGATATCTCACAGAGACGAAACCGTATTTCTTATGGGAAAGTAGGTATAAAAGTCATTTGGGTGTACATAGGACTTATGACCTATCTTATGGTTGGCTTAAGTGATCACTTTACACAATGTAACATTCGCCATTTCACACAATTTGAACATATATACAACTTCCAAAAAATTAGTAAGAATGGTATATTCTATCATGGGTGGAAATGGCGAATGTTACATGGTGTAAAGTGATCACTTAAGCCAACCACAAGATAGGTCATAACTCCTATGTACGCCCAAATGACTTCTATACCTACTTTCCCATAAGAAATACAGTTTCGTCTCTGTGAGATATCTATAAGATACATAAACTGTCAGACAGTAATATCGGTCATTATTCGCTTTTTCAGCTTCGCAAAACTTTAATACTTCATCGGCGATTGTTCTTGCACCATCCCGGACTGTTTAGGATGTTTTGGACATAATAATTCAGTGTATATTGGTAATCAAGGTGTCCCGAAATTGAACTGAATGACAGGGCGAGGGGTTACCGCCGGTTGCGGGCGGGGCGGGTTTTAGTTCCAAACTCGCCAAGTTACGTTGGGCAAGCCATACGCGGCCGCGCAGATTTAAGGCTGTGGCCATCCCTCAAGCCATCACCATAAACAGCACGCGCGATGGCATTCTCACTTTGCCTTATCTAACCAACACAGCCTCACCAGTCGGTGATGTGTTGCCGCGCCGACCTCTCAAACTGTTCAACATAAATTTCTGTTTTTTTTTTTTTTTAATAAACGTACACTCATATTTGCGTACCGTAGGGATGTGGAGAACGTAAACCAATGATAAAAAAAAGTAACCCATAAAAACCAAGTTTTTATTACACTCCCTTTCTTTGTAAAATATAACAGCATTTAAAGACGAATTAAAACATATAACGTAACACTAAACTTACAGTAATTTAATATATTTCTAAAATGTCAGATGTTTTGAGCTTTGATAAGACACTTCATGCTTTGAAAATTAAATTCTAAAAACATTTGTCAGTCAATTTAGATTTTCGACATTCGTAGTGAAGTACCTATTATGTATACCGACGGAGTAATTCAAATTTAGAAAATATTCCGCGACGTTATTGGGCCACCGTTGCTAATCAAACTTTACTAATGATTCCAATTTGAAAAAAGCAATAAAATTTCTAAAAATCCGAAATTATACTATAATTATTAATTTTTTTAACGAAAATTTGATAGATCTTCTTGATCGTCGCCACGATTCTAATTGCCAAGTTTCAGCTCGATTGGATCACGGAAAAAGGGTCAAAAATCGATCCAAAGTTTTTTTTGACGGCAAGCCGGCAAGCAAGCAAGCAGACGCTACGGTTTAATATAAAGTAAGTAACAAAGAAACAACTTAATTTTGGAACTAATATGTTTTCGAGTTATTAGTTTTGAGATAACGAAAACTTTGAGTCATATCGCAACCCGAGTGCAAGATTTACGAATCACCTTTCCAGAGAATTTTTTCTGAGATAATAAGACTTTTTTGTTACCGTAATTCGAATAGGCATACGTAAGCATTAATATACAAAATATCATTATTATTTTCTCAGATTTTTACAGAAATATGAATACAAAACCATCACATTTTAATAGAGATATTCTTATACTATATACAGAGATATACACAGAGGAGATCCAGAAGCGCGTAGTGAGCGCAAATCGCTGTTTTTTCCGCCTACAAAAGCAGGTAAAATCCAGACTGCTGTCCAGAAACACCAAGATATTAGTGTACAAAACGCTTATTAGGCCAGTGCTCACGTACGCAGCTGAGACGTGGGTACTAACTAAGAGGAATGGGCGAGCACTGGACGTTTTTGAAAGGAAAATTTAAAGGCGTATCTTCGGACCGGTTCTAGAAAATGGACTTTGGCGCAGACGTTACAACAATGAGCTCTATACTCTATTTAAGGAGCCAAACGTCACAAAATTTATAAAACTGGGAAGACTTCGGTGGCTGGGTCATGTGGAGAGAATGTCCGAGCATCAAGCACCAAAGTCCCTGCTGAACTCAAGGCCAATAGGGCGAAGGAGCTTAGGAAGGCCAAAATTAAGATGGAGTGACAATGTCCTCAAAGATATCTCTGCCTTAGAGCTTCGAAACTGGAGAGAGCTGGCGCTAGACCGAGATGAGTGGAGGAAAATTATTGAGGAGGCCAAGACCCACCAAGGGTTGAAGTGCCAAGAATGATGACGACGAATAATTTAAATATTAATAATATTGTATCTACTCTTTATTCGCTGGTTGCCTATTTTTGGTCGGTTCACAGTTTGCTTGTCCATTCGCACGCGTTCGCTTTCTATGATCTCGCACTCGCTTGTCAAGCCCCTTACGCATGGCTGCAACGCAATTTATAATAAATGTTTCCCTCGAATCTTCTCGTATATTCTCGTGCTTTCTACCAGATCCTAGTTGTTTCCAGATTATTCATCTCAATTTTTTTTCTCTTTTATTGTGCAGCCTCTTAGGCGAAGCGAAGAAACCGCTTTAGCATTAAATAATGCCGATAAATGTATAGAGATTTTGCTCATAGAATGGCGCTGGGTCTGTTATGGGTCCCACTTCACTATTCTATTCTATTATATTCGTGACAATATACAGGACAATGTACCAGAGTTAGCAGCAGAAACTTGGCCGGTAGATTCCTGACTATGTTATGAATGTAAAATGTTCAAGCAACCATGACTCAATATCAATAGTTATTTTTTTCTCAATATTTCTGACTTATTTTTTGCAAAAAGTTGAACTATCATTACAGTAACTTATATCGATTATGAAAAATTCATTTTCTTCAATACAACTTAAATAAAATGATAAAAACCTTGTAAAAAAAAATTTTTTTTCAATTTTTGCAAGGTTTTTATCATTTTATTCGACTTGTATTAAAGCGAACGAATTTTTCGTAATCTAAATAAGTTACTGTAATGATAGTTTAACTTTCTGCAAAAAATAAGTCAGAAATATTGGAAAAAAATGCAAACTTTGATATTGCATATCTCCATAACTCCATAACATGGTTGCTTGAACATTTTAGACTCATAACATGGGCAGGAATTTACCGGCCAGGTTTCTGCTGCTAGCTCTGGTACACCCTGTATATTTTTATGAATTTGGATGACTGCATATGATTTATTTTTTTTTAACTTGTATTTTCGCAACCTTTACGGTATCCAATCCTGTATCCAACACCGTCGGTACAATTGCAAAAAATAAAGCACGATTTGAGAACGCGGGGCAGACACGAGATCGGCCCTCGGGGACCCTTTCTCCGTTTGGGATGCAAAGAGTAAAACAGACCGCGGACCTTTCTGAAGGGTCTTTATGCGTTCCTCGATTACAACCTTTCCTCTTCCTCCCCGACCTCTGTTCACTACCTCGTCTGGGCGCTCCGATGATTGGACAATCGCTCCGGCCCTGTCCGACAAGGATTATCTCGTACCTTTTTTTTTATTGTAAAACACCCTGACGACGGAAAGATTTTTCCGAAACATGTAGGTGTAATTAATCAAAAATATAAGTAGATACATACAAATAATACAATTGAAATTTTTAAAATGTCAATCTACATTATTGTTGAATCAACTGAAAAAATACAATTAATATCTAGCGTTCGACATTTCGACGGCTCTTACTATATCGTAACCTACAAAATGCAATTTTACAAGAGAAGCATTTAAACATATTTTCGTCCGGTATAAATCTGTATATAGCACTTTTTTTTTAAATTTCGTTCCAATGTATTACTTTTTACTGTAGTTTCATAAATTATCACAAAAAGTCGAAATTATTAACGGTTTTTGTAGAAATGCACTTACCATTTTATACTTCGGAAAAGAAACAACGTAAAATATCGTATGAATGACTTACAACAGTTTACATCGTGGTTAATTGGGATCAGATTATCAGGTAGGTAAGTGTAACATAAAATAATTATATAAGAATTACCTAGTTAGACATATAATTATATAAGAAATACCTCGTTAGACATATTCATATGTCCTTTCCAACGCATAATATCTAAGTGTTACATACGGTAGTTATTTGATTCATAGGTACGACGTACATAATGTTATTTATCGTAATAAATTTACATAACATAAAAGTACATAATTACCTGGTTTGTTGAATGAAGTATTTAGGTCTCTTTCGTGTAAACATAAATAAAATAGAGATGCGAACACGGAATTCGTGTCACATCAATATTCTTACTATTTTCAAATTAAGCTAAACGCTTGTGCTATGAAAATAGGACTTACTTGCTTCTCTGGAGTGAGATTCTAACCTGCGACCTTTGGATCATGAGGCGAGAGTCCTAACCACAAGACCAACAAGCTACTCAATTTATTATTATTTCTTAAGTTAGTTAATATTACATTGTATATCAACTAGTATTTAACATTTTATATTTTTAAATCTATTACTTATATACTATCCATAATAACCTACATATTTACATTTACAACTTATCTAATCTATGGTACAATCTACAATTAATAATAAATCTTATGCTCTACATTTCTGTACTATTTTTACAGCTAGTATAGTATTTGTTTTTAAATATGTTCATCTTATTTATATTCTTCATGCTTTCTGGCATCTCATCGTATGTTTTTACACCTCTGTACATTAGACAATTCTGCGTATATAATTTTTTCTTATATGGTAATCTTATTCTATTCCTATTTCTGGTGTTATATGTATGTATGTATTTTGTTAAAAAAATATTTTGTCATTTTGTTATTGACCCGAGTCAGGCATTCCTCGTTGTAACTGCCAGTCGTATTATTTAACTTTCTATGGATTATCTTTGCGCAGGATACTAAAAAACAAGTGTGCAAAATTTGGAACTGACATCAATAATGCAATATAAACAGACATGGTTATTTATTAAAAGTATTCAAATTCAAAATGCAAATACATGATTACTTTTCTATTTTAAATGCAAATACAAAATAGTTTTAAAGAAAGCTATTTAAATACAAAATGCAAAATAACTAAAAATATCAGGTAGAAGGTATGCTGAAGAAGTGATCCGCCCTTGACTTCTGAATTGGAAAAAAACTGATTTATATCATTTAAAGTATACTATAATATAATATTTATTTGTGATACTTCCTGCATGCAAGATGGAACTTGTAAAGCATTTGCTGTACCTAAGTCATCTTCGTTTTATACATATTATATTACGATTTATTCATAGCTTTATTCTGCATACAACTAGTATGTAGCATGTTCTTAGGCATGGATATATTATAAATATTCGTATATAGATCTAAGACAGCCGGAAATATTATTCAAATACAAAATTCTCTTATTGACCGTCGAACATTTCCTCCGCGTCGAACTTTGTTTTCTTTGAACATAATTCAGTTTATTCCGTCTGCGGCGTCGGCTAACTGCTCCCAGCGGGCTCGTCTTCTCGGACCTCACCTCCTTACACTTTCTTTTTCCCAAACCGCCCCCTGCTCTATCACCTTTCACCCCATAACCCCAAGACGCGAGGGGCGGCTTAAAAAATAGCCACCACATTTGATATCTCTCCCACCGTGAACCCAGCAATAAAAACACGTTGTTTATCTTTCTACGAAGTATTTCGCAAGCGGTTTCGATAATCTTTTGCGCCTTTGAATTTTGAAAGTATATCGCGGATTTTGTTTTCTTTGATTTTTCTCAGATAGCAAAACATGCCCGTTAGCGTAATGTATTATAATTTATAAAATAGGAAAAAACTTCTAGGTTTTTCCACCATGCGTCTGTTTTCTCGAAAATTTATAACACCCGCCGTTACGACGCAGTTAGATCTATGTATAACCTAATAAGAAGTTCTATTACTATGTTTTCGTGAATTACAAATCCTGTTCAATATAAATAACTAAAAACTAAACCATAAATACCAAGTTTTTATTGTACTCCCTTTCTTTTTAAAATATATCGACAATTAAAGTCGAATTAAAACATATAATATAACACTAAACTTACAGGAATTTAATATATTTCTAAAATGTCAGATGTTTTGAGCTTTGATAAGACACTTCATGCTTTGAAGATTAAATCCTAAAAACATTTGTCAGTCAATTTAGATTTTCGAAATTCGTAGTGAAGTACCTATTATGTATACCAACGGAGTAATTCAAATTTAGAAAATATTCCGCGACGCTATCGGGCCGCCGTTGCTAGTAATTGATTCCAATTTGAAAAAACCATTAAAATTTCTAAAAATCCAAAATTATTCTATAATTATTAATAATTTTTTAAGAAAATTTGATAGATCTTCTTGATCGTCGCCACGAGTCGGCTTGCAATGTTTCAGCTCGATTGGATCACGGGAATAGAGTTAAAAATCGATCCAAAGTTTTTTCGACGGCAAGCGGGCAAGCAAGCAAGCAGACGCCACGAGTTTAATATAAAGGGAGTAAAAAAAGTCATTAAATTGGATGAAAAACATTTTTTTTTGTTATCTCTAAGGAAGTTTAATTAAAATTTTAAAGTTTTTACTCAAGTTTCGAGAGTATTTAAACTAATCTCATCGATAGGTAAAGTATTGAATTGACTACATTCAAATATAGAAGGAACATATACCTACACGGATTTGGTGGAAATACAAATAATTCTTTGATTATCTACAGATAAAATGAGTCGAAGACGTTGGGTAAACATGATTGTAACCGTAATATTGAGAGAAGAGGAGAAGAGTTAGTGTAAGTAACATAATTAAACAAATTTAATAACTATTTATTTTTATTTCTAAGCTTTTAAAAATATTCATTCTATTACCTTTAAGCGCGACGGGATGTAGAATTTCAATAATACGTGAATGAAAAGTATAATTATTATCCATGATATGGTTCGAAAATTCAGAAAAGTTATTACTATTTCGAGAAAGATGATGCTCTTTTAGTTTAATTTTTTTTTCTTTTCTAATTTATTTATTAGAGACACTAACAGGATAATAGGTACATGATACTCTGATAATAAACATTATAGTGAAGACTATGCCCATTATCCCAATTACAAGTGTCTTCGGCACGCTCTAGTAACATGTATTTTTGCAATTAATTATATTTTACATGTACATTTATGTGTATTGTATATTTTGTGTTTGAATGTAGTGCGATTAGTATTTAATGAATGATTGATTTAATGGATCTATAGGTTCATGTCATCGTTTAGAAAATGGATGTTGTGTATGAGTGAGTTTTTGAACGAAGATAATGTATCTGCAAGAATATCAGCATCAATGTTAGGGTCAGCACAATACAAATTATATGTGCGACACAACCTTGTGATGGGAGAAAAGTAACCGACATTATTAGTGTGCTGGCTTATTCTGAAGAACTCCGGGTTTCTTATACGGGGTTTAACATGCAAATTTATATCAGATAGAGAGAGAGAATCAATAGCTCCGCTGAGAATCTTGTGTAGC